>PVKA01017412.1:0-45841 GCA_004027165.1 Ctenomys sociabilis | reverse complement strand
TTGTAAGTTACACCCAAAGCTCATGCTATTGTACTGTTGTGGAGAGTGGGATGAGAAAGGAGAAGCCCGGGCCGAGTTCAGATTGCTCATACTGAGATGGAAGACAGAAGAGAAAGCAGGTCAGGACAGAGGATTGTCAGATGGACCAGGCACAGGAAAGACCTGGAGGAAAATGCACACCGTTCCAAGGAAGAGTACCACTATTAAATGCTGATGAAACATCAGGAGAGGAGCCCAGAGAATTGACTGGATTTAGGAAAATGCAAGATTTTGATGATTTCCCTGAGTCATTTCAGTGCTACCGAAGGCACTTGAATTGAATCAAAAAAGTCAGCTTGAATTGAGTTCAAAAGAGTAGTAAGAAAGAGACTGAGCTTCCAGTTACAGGCGCCTCATCTGGAAAGGGAGGCAGGCTGGTGGCAAGAGCAAGAGGCAGAGTTAGACAAGTCTCCAGACCCGACTCCCACACCTGCACAGCTCAGGCCCCTCAGAGCCCCCACTTTCAGGGCCACTCCTTCTGCACAGCTGCTCAGGAAGCAACCTGGAGGTCATCCTTGACTGTTTCCTCTCACACCCACAAGCATCTATCAACCCAGCTGTTGTCTGAACCTTAAAGTCTTATCCAAAACTCAACCACTTCTCAGCACCTACTTTCATCTGCCTAATCCAAGCCTGCAGTGTCTCTCACTTGCATCTGTCACAGCAGTTCCCAACTGTTTCCCCAAAAACTAAACACCCTAGCCTACAAGAGCTTCTGTGTGATATGTACACATATCACAGAGGCCTGAATATGGACAGCAGGGAGTTCTAGGAGCACATACCATGCTGCTGTCTTGTGCTCCAGGGAGAGAAGCAATACAAGGGAGCACCCCTGCCAGGTACTGTGCTGCCCTGCAGAGGCTCTGCCTCTGCCCTGCCTGAGTCTGCCCACCCTTAGGAGGTGCCCCAGCCCAGCTTGTGAAAAACTAAGGGACTCTGGAAAGAGGCAGGAGTGAGTGGGAGCTTTCAGGTCCTCTGATACAGGCTCTGGGTTTTTCCCGGGGATGAGGTGGCCTCTCTGTACTCACTACCAAATATTCAGATTTTCACCTGCAAGGGGCTCAGGGAAGGCAAGGAGGCAGTACAGAAAGGAGGAAGAATAAAAGGATTTAGTTAAGAATAATCAGATTTTAGGTATTTTGCTACTGAGGAACTTTTTTTCCATAAGCAGTTAGAAGCAAAGTGAGTCATTCTGGCCATCTTAGCAGACATAATTGCATCTGAAAGGAGAAGTCAGTACCACCACCACTCTGACTTCCGCATCCCTGAGAGAACTTGTAGCAACCAGCCCTGAATTCCTTCAGCACAAGAAGCAAGCTCCTGCTTTGGATAACAATAGTAACTTTAGTACTTGAGTTCAATCCTTGGTTCCTCAAAAAAATAAATAAAAAAGCCCTAAGATATATGGTTTCAATTGTCTTTTCAGTTGTAAAAACTGTCAGATTATAGATACCCTGAGTCTAACAGTAGAGTGTTACTCTTCCTTCTTCTCTAGGCTCTGCTTGGCTGGGAACTTTATGCCTGTGTTGTTCCTGTGCATGCACCCCTGTGCATGTGTGCTCCTGCTTGATCACACACAGTAGTGGATTATTTATCCTATGCAGCTGGATTGTCACTGGACGCAAAATATTCAGGTTAGCAATTGAGAACCTGGGAACAGAAAACAACGGTCTGTGCTTGCTCAGAGAACAGCTCCAGCACAATCTTCTCCCAACAAAGAAGACTCTGCTTAGAAAAACAGCAGATACACGCTGGGCATCTAGGAAGAACACCTTGAGCAAGCTCCCGTCCTGCCCAGGCCAGGGCTTCCTGGAGGAACACAATTTGAGCCGTGTGATTAATAATGAAGGGCAACAGACAAGACACTCAGTGCAGCAGAATCAAAGCTCATTCAGAGCACACTGGTTCCCATATGGTTCTTCCAGAGGTATCTATGTAAATCCACCTGGCACCATGGGGGTGAGAAGCCTTCCCCTTGTGGCCTGACAGTCTGTGACTTTAAAGAGGAGGAATGCAATTGTGAGTGCTTACAGTAGGAGGCAACTGTAGCCAACACAGAAGGAAGACAGTTGGGGGCTTTGCAGTCTTTATTTTCTTATTTATGCTTCTCTACCTGTTTCTGTAAATGTGCAAATAAGCGCTCATCACATCAATGACTGGGAAAAATCTATGAGTTATAAAGTATACAAAGGAAAACACCATCCAGAAAAAGTAGCTTTGGTTCCTCAACTTCTAGGTTTGTGGCCATTCTCTCCAGGACTTTGACATAGATGGAAAAGGACAGGTGACTCACACCATCCCCAACCTGTCTTGCTCCTATGGATGTATTTCCGGCTGTAACTAAAATCAGAACCAGATTAGGATATGAGCTGAGGAGAGGCAAAGAGAAAAGGAAACTATGGGTGGAACTGCCAAACATGCACTGCATGAGGGCTCACAGGAAGGGGGGCCCATTGTCCCTTGGGATGAAGGCTGTCCCTAGGGACAATGTAGTGAGGGTGAGTGAGTACGTGTGTGAGTGACATGGAGATGAAGATCAGAGGCAGCAGGGAGACAGAGATACATGAAAGATGTATGTGTGCATGTGTGTGTGTGTGTGTGTGTGTGCGTGTGTGTGTGTGTGTGTGTGTGTGTGGAGAGAGACAGAGAGAGAGAAAGAGAGGCAGAAAGAGGCTCTGTGCTTTTTTGTCCTTTTCCAAAGCCCAAATATGTTCCTCCACAACGAACACTCAGCCCCGCTTGCCCCTGTGCTCTCATAGCTTCACTTCCAGCACGCAGTCCATTCTTCTGGCTTGAGGGGAGGGAGCCAGGTTTACGTGGAGCCACTTGTCCACAGAGGCTGTCTGTCTTCCACTAAGACCCCCACATCACTTTCTTCCTTTTTTCCACCACCATTGTTTACAGCACAGCTTCTCATATATGAGAAATGCAAAATATTTTTTAAAAAATTCAAAACACATTATAAGAAGCAGGGAGACAGAACTTCTGAAAAAGGGAAGAGGATCAAGAGCTGGCAGGAAGGGTGAGGAAGAGAGGGGCAGGGCGTGAAGAAAGACGTGTGTGTGCTGGGCCAGTCCCACAGCGAATGTCACCACAATGTTCCTCAAATGTGTGCTGCTGATATTTTTAAAAGCAACCTACAGACTCAGAAGTAATATTTGCAAATTATACATCCAATAAGAGGTTAACATCCAAATTGTGTAAACACACAACTAGTGAGTACGTACAACAAACCTAAAGAAATCCCAAAGGATCCTAAAGAAATACTTCTTCAAAGAAGACATACAGATGAGGCTTGAGTATATTAAAAGTATTCAGTATCACCACTGTCAGGGGAATTAAAATCAAAACAATGATAAGATATTATATCCCTTTCCAGGCGTGGTGGTGCATGCCTGTAATCCCAGCACTCGGGAGGCTGAGACAGGAGGATTGTTGTGAGTTTGAGACCAGCCTGAGCTACAAAGTGAGCTTAAGGCCAGCTTGAACTGCATAGTGAGACCCTGTCTCAAAAAGACAAAAAAAAAAAAAAAAGATATTACATCCCTTGGGCCAGAGAGACAGTCAGCAGCATAAGCACCTGCCTAGCAAGCACAGGGTCCCAAGTTTGATCTCTGGTACCACAAAATAAAAATAAAAAAATCAATTAATTATTGAGCTATTACACCCTTTAGGATGGCTATTATTAAAAAGGCAATAGATAATACATGTTGTGAATGCTTTGGAGAAAAAGCAAACCCTTGTGTAATGTTGGCAGAAGTACAGATTGCTACAGCCTTTGTGGAAAACACTCTGAAAATTCCTGAAGAGATAAAAGATACAACCACCATGTGCCCCAGGACTTGATCTTTGAGATGCATGCCCAGAGGGGTGAGATCAGCACCTCGAAGAGATCTCTGCACCCCTGTGCTCACTAAAACTCTGCTTATAGGACCCAAGTCATGGGAACAGCCTAGTGTCCAGTGACAGACCAAGTGAACGAGGTAGGAGTGAAGATGGGTTATATGAAATGAACTAAGGTGGCACAGAAAGAAAAATATTGCATGGTATCACTTACACACGCAACCTAAAAAGCCAAATACACTGAGATAAAATAAGTGGAGATAAGAAAACATTAGGGAAATGTAAGTCAAAGAACACCAAGTAGGAGATATTTTTAGGACCAAGTCTGAAGATGTACAGCATGAAGATGATAATTAGTAATAGTCCGTTGCAGTCAGGATTTTGCTAAATGAATAGATTATAGCTGCTCATGAGAAAGGAAAATAAATGGGAACCTACGTGGGATGACGGATGTGGTGCCTCACCCCGGCACCATTCTATTATCTATATGTATCTCACAGCATTATGATATATGCCTTAAATACAGTCAAAAGGAACCACGGGGCAGATCTGCATTGAGTAGTAGGATAACAAGAAAGAAAAATATGCCTCTATCTACACTTTACCAGCCAGCCTCAGCTAAGCAGAGAAGGGACAAACATGGTGAGTGGAACAAGGTGCATTTTCCCAAGAGCTCCGGTGGAGGAGCTAGACCTGGAAGGCTGGACTGGGTTGCTGGACAGCAAACACCACTGCTGAAGAATAACCACACAGGCATGGCAAGAAGTTAAAAATGAGCCAAATCCTATGAAACACTTCATGTCAGTAAATTTGACATGGTTTCAGAAGAAATTTTCTGAAACTGATTCAAAAAATATAGGAAACCAGACAATCATGAAGCTAGTAAAAAAAGATTGAATAATGAAAGATTTTTGAACAATAAAAAATTATAATATATTGAGTTCTGACTTCAAGAAATAGATTAGATCTGTCTTATAAAGATTAGTCCAGAATATAATAGGAGAGTTTGATTTGTGGCATTCCACACCCAAGACCATATAACCTCTAATTCTATCCTATGGAGATTCAGGAGGCCTTGAATCCATAGAGATTAGTGGTTATCCAGGGCCAGGGAGAGAGAGGGGAAGAAGGCAAGAGAAAGATTCACATATTCAGGGGGAGGAAAAGGTAGTAGAACTAGATGACCAGAAATTCAGAGTTGTGAGTGTCCTAGATGTTACTGAATTAAACATTACAAAAGAGCTCAGGATTAATTGTATGTTATGTGACTTTTAACTCAAAATGTGCACACCCATCTCAGTCATGGTATGAGGAGGAAACATTTGCACTTGCCAGGGCAAGCACATCTGGGCATGAGCCATAGAGGAGGTTGGCTTGGAAAAAACTTACATTCCACCCAAAGTACCAGATCTTCCAGATGTGCAGCCCATACAGGACAATAGTATACTGGGCCAGAAGACAAGTGCTTCCTCCGAACCTGGACTGGTGACCCTGCGTGCAGGTTCCCCACACTACCACAGCTCCCCTCTTCACTCTGTGGCCAGGTGGATCTGGATCTCAGATGAAGGCACAGAGCGGTGTGCAACAAGGTTACTGAAGACAAGAGAGTGCCTGCTTTTCCTGCTGGGTGCTGCTGCTGACAGTAAATCTGACCAGAGAGGTAACAGAAAGCCTTCTGGGCCAGGCACTGTGGGGAGAGGAAAAGTTCTGGACTTTAGTCCAGAGCAGCAAATGCTCTTCTGCATGGAGTCGCTGGCTTCCCTTGGCTTTGCATACACACCTCCATGTGCTCCAATGCTCTGCCCATCAGAACTCTTCCTTCAGCTTGACTGACAGTAAGCTATTCAAACTCATGGGCTCCACAGGCAGGGCCAGTGTGTGTTTCAAAGGACCCTTCCCTTACCCCATCACTCTTGTTCACCATCAGCCCATATGTTATACATTCATGACATGGAGCATCCTCTCAGTGCCCTGAAAGGTAAGTTCTCCACTGTGTCCACTTGGGCCCATTCCTGAATGCCATGTTATATCCTGAGTTCTGAGTATTTAGCTCATTTTTATGCTGAATGGCATGGAAGCATCTCCATGTCCTCTCTCCAGAAGCTAATGTGAGATGTGGCTGGTGACACGAGTGAAGGGGGTGAGATCAGTAGCACCCACCCTTCCCAAGTGTACCTGTGCACAAGGACCAGGATTGGGGGCAGAGTGGAAAAGTAATAATCTTTTCATAAAGAAATGTGCCTATATGGCTTAGGCAACATCCCTATCTATTCAACAGAACTGAAATCATGTGGCTGCTAACAAGAGAGCCCCTCTCCCTGCATGCTAGGTGACCAGGAAGGGCTATGCTGTGACACTGTCTGATTTTAACAATCCAGCCTAATCCAGCTAATGGCAGCCATGGCCCACTCTGCTGAGTCAGCATCCAGTGACTATTCCTTGGGGAGAAAGAGGTGCTAGGTGCATGGATTCGTGGCCTTGTGAGCACTGACTAGGACACATAGAAACACTGCACTGGCCCTGCGCTGTGCCATGATGAAGAGGACAGAGCCTGTGAGTCTGATTAGTTCACTGTCAATCAAAAGAGCAAGGAGCCCAGGGCCAGTGTAGGAGCTGATGGGCTGGAAATGCCTTGTGAAGTAAGCCTTCTGGCAGGCTTTGTGGTGTACAAAGGTCTGTGTCAGATGGACTTCACAGGAGTGGATGCTATCCAGGGGATAAGAAATGGCCACTGTGGTGCTGCATGGTCACCAGCAGCTGAGGTCTAGGTTATAGGTCTGACACTGTGCCAGCTCTTTTCTCAGGGCCTCCTGAAAGCTCTCTTTCTGGTTCCTTTTCCACATGAGGTGGTCCTCTAAGCTCTTCCCTGAACCAGACCCACTCTGCTCCAGGACAAGACACCAGGGAACTTGGCCACCCACAACACAGCACATACTACTTCTGTTACCAAAACTTAGGGGAGAGGCCCCACCCACACTGCGCTGCCTGGACTGTGGCAGGCACAGGGAGTTAGAGGTAGGACTCTGTCCAAGACAAGACATACACCTCTCACCAGTGGAAGCAGCTCCTCAAGACAACTACCCACCGTGAACTCACTAGCCATCGGCTGGGTGTCAGTTCTGCAGAGGACTGTCTCTTCTAACACTCTTTTCTTTTCCCCTAGGTTTGAGAAAGGTAAACACTAAACACAAAGATGCACTGCTACAGTTCTTTCCCTACAGTAGCCCAACAGCACAAGTGGGTCCTGTATCTGCAGCTCATGATAGCTGCAGGGTTTCCAGGGCCAATGTTTAGCCCCTAACCCAATGAAAGTTCTTATTCTCAACTAAATCTTTGAGAAGCACATAGCGTGGCCATATTCCACTGAAAGGAGAAAATAAGTGAGGCTGCCATGGGTCCTGACTCCTACCACAAGAGGTAAGCACCCACCAAGAATATTAAAGTTTTAATGCAGGTCCCAAGGGATGCTTAGCATGGTATTGCAGTAGTCAGTGTCAAACACCACAGCTTCCCAGGGGAAAGGAGTGTGGAAAGGCCCCTCCCAGGAGCCCTGCGAGCCCCAGGAGATATGGGCAATGGAATTGCAGATATGAGACACAACCAAGTAAGTGTGAGCACAGCTGTCCTGACACTGTTGTGGGCAACAGACAGACTAGCGCTACTCCAAGACGCCATCCTCTCTCCCTCCTGGAGCCAGAGACTGCAACAGCCTTGCGGCTATCACAGGCTCCCAGACATCCTGCCTATGATTAGATCAGCCTTCCCTTCACTTCTGAGATTCCCTAACTGTGGCTGGGCCATTTCACACCATGCATCTCTCCCTTGTTATGCACCCTGCAGGTCCTCACTTCCTTCTTTAGGACCTGGAGTGTATATAAGCATGCCAGACACTTTGGCCCCTCCTGACATCCTTGCTCTCTTCTCACTGGTCAGGGGCCACAGCCAGTGGTTCTGCTTTCTAACTGCACTTATAGATGGCCATGCCTAGGAGCAATGAGGCTAGGACAACAGGACATCACTATGTTCTTATGTCCATTTCCCAGGCAGTCGTTAGCCTACAGTACCCTTCTCAAGGCTCTGAAACATTCCAGGAAAATACAGTGGCAGTGGAAGGCTCCAGGTTTAGCACTGGCACATCCTTTCTCCTCTGGGTCCCAGGCTTGGTCTCCAACTGTCCTGTCATCACTGTCTCTCTCATCCCTCTCTTCCTGGGATCCAGCTCCAGCCTTGCAGGTATATTCTCCCTCTGGCCTCCTGCCTCTACTGTCGCTGGCTCATCCTAGCTTAGAGAAGCCCTTCATTCCTGCTGCTTCCTTGACCACAGATCCTTTACTCCCACCCTCCATCCAGGTCTCTGCCCCAGCCTGCTCCTATAGCTCCCACTGATGCTGCCCAACCTCACCAGAAGTGCACAGGGCTCTGAGACAGCTGCTCACACCTTGGCCAAAGGTCCCCTTCCTTCTTCACTCCTTAGTTCCTGGGTTCCACAGGGCTAATGTTGCCTGAAATTTAGCTACAGGAAGGTGGTGGTAAGAGTTAAATCAGAGAGTCGAACAAATGTTAAATTTCTGCCATCAGAAATGTAACTTACAGTGAGGGTGTAAGCAATTAGATATTTTATCGGCTTCTTACTGAGTACTGCTCTGACACTTTCTAAATTCCCTAAAATAAATTTCATGCACATGCTTATCAGAACACACTTACATGGAGGCTGGTGGGATCCAGAGGAGACCACAGGACTTTTTCAGGCTGTGCCCAGCACACACAGGACTAGGGCTACTTTCTTTTCCATGTTTTGTGAAATTGTAGTTAAATGCATATAACATATAAGCTGGTGACCATAACCACCTTTATCATCTCCTCACGTACAATCCAGTGCAACAAAAACACGCCAGCTGTTGTACAGCCCTCTCCATTGTCCATTTCTTTCCAGTCTGAACCTCTGCCCACCAAACATGCAATCTCAGTTCCCATCTAGCCCTGGGCACTCCCCTGTCCTGTTTTATATTCCCAAGAATCTGACAACTCAGGTGCCTCACTCAAGCACAGTCAGATAGCATTCACTCTTTTGTGCCTGACTTCTTTTACTTTGCAACATGCCTTCTAGGCTCATCCAACTTGTACCATAACTCAAAAATTTCTTTTCTAAGGCATCATGATATTTCATTCTACATGCACTTGGTTTCCCCATTCTTCAGTCAGCAGATGCTTGGGCAGCTTCTACCCTTTTGCTGTTTTAAATAAAGCTGCTATGAAAATTGGTTTGATTCCTTTAGTATATACTGAAAGGTGGACTTTGTGGATGTTTATTTAACTTTTTAAGGACTCAAAAATCTGTCATTCAGATTTGTGAGGCTGAGCTACTCTGAAGCATCAACACTGCCTTGGGACCTTTGTTCAAATGTAACCTTCACATTGCCTCTAGAAATTTAGGCACTACCAAGGGAAAGACCTCAGGTCTAGAAAGTACCCAAATAAAAACAGCCCCAGATCCCTGTAAATCTGCAATCCTCCCTTGGGGCACTGGTCTTGTTTATGTGCCACTAAGGTGTGTTTGTCTTGGATCCTTCAATGGAATTCTGTCTCCAGAGCTCTTCTGTGACCTAGAATACCTCTTACTGCCTCTGACACTCACTGGGCATGAACTCTGTTTCCAGTACTGATATTATTATTATAGGCAGCTAAGTTAAATAGAAATACTCTAGGTAGTCAGATAGGACCAGGTCCTCAAACAAGCCAATGTGGAAGACAAAAATGCAACCATGAGAGACATAGGCACATCCAGCCTGTGTCTCTCAGACCTCAAAATAAAAGAGTAAAACAAATGCACGCACATACTTCCTAAGGATAAACATCAGAGATTGTTACTCTAAACAGGTATCTATCACTGAGAAAGCCAAGAAAAAGCCACTAACCCAGTCACCTACAGCAAAGGTCCCTATACCGTATTCCCACCTCCTTGTTACATGACTCACTTCCCCATTTGATCCTCATGTTCAATTGTACATGAACAATTATACTCAAAATCTTATTGGTTGACATAGTTTTGTTCCATATCATGCTGACCCTGTGATTTTCCAAACTTCCTACTTTGAACCTGCCTCCCATCATGGATTTGCTCTATAAAATTCCCTAGAAAAGGCAGGTTCATTGGCAACCACTTTGGGATGCCTTCTGTCTCTCTCAGACAAAAGCTTTCTTTCCTCCAATAAATGAATTCTACTCTTAACCTCCATTGTTCTTAAAATCGATTCTGCAATGTTAAAGAGCACAAATGTACCAGATTTCTAGCAGGTTGGAAGTTTCTTTCCCCTGTATCATTGTCACAAATATAATGAAGGGGTCAAGCTGGGAAAGGGCCAGCTGCTCTTGTTACCTTGAGCATGTGAAGAAAATGCTTTGGTTTATAGCTACAGCAACACAATCTAACACTGAAGCAAGCCTCCTCAGAGGATGTTTTATTAAAGCAGCAATGAATGACCTTTTCTTGTCTGGAGTCTATTCTATTTTTCCCACAGTCCCTACAAGGCCTTCTAAAGAGGACCCTATCAGGGACAGCAAGAAGACCCATGCAGGGTGGCACTAAGCACAGTAGTGTGAGTGAGGCTAAGCCTTCTCTGTCCAGGCTGGACTCTTGGGGCATGGCCTCAGTGCAGCAAGAACCCAGCCCATGTAGGCTCTGGACCTGTGCCTGCCTGGCCACCCAAGCTCAATTTATCTAATGTCCCTCAGCTGCAGAAGCCCAGCCAGAGTCTTTGTTCATTTTGGTCACTGATTCTAATGCAGTGCTTATGGCAGGGGTATGGATCAATGATATAGCTGAGAAAGAAATTCATAAAATCTTTGGAAGAGGGAGCTGCTTTCTGGATTTCCCTGCCTGTAGCTAGTACTGGAGCTTAGGGAACTTTGCACTTACTGACCTTTAATAACGTTGTCTCCAAGCTTTACATGATGGAATAGGCATTGTGCAGTTCAAAGGCATCTTAATTCAAAAATTTGGATTCCAAAAATTCAAACCCTACAAGAATATCATTATGGGAGCTTGAACAGTGCATTAAGCTCCTTCATAAAATACCTGAGTCTCTGAGTTTCCTGGAGATTCTACTTACTGTTGGCCAAAGCATAGGCAGTCTATCTGCCATGCCAAGGAAGACCTGAGGCATTGATATCTTTTGTTTGTGGGGCCTGGCACGTAGTGGAGCAGCCGCCAGCACACTGTTGTGTCACTTTGGAGAAGGCCTTTTATGTTATGGTTGTGTCCATTCAGGAGAGATGGCTCTTTTCAAGCTTTTGCTATTCAGTGGTGAATGAAATATGGAGCCCCTGCCCTCAAAAATCTAAGAATTCAGAGGAGAGGAAATGAACAATAAGTAGCTCCCAAAGAAAATTCCAATATGAATGATCAGCAATAAGAAGTTTATTCCAGAGGTTATCTCAGGACAGAGAATTCAGGCCACCCCTCAGAGCTGAGGCAAAAGTGACACAAATATCACCAGCCACTGGCAGTGATTGGTGGCTGAGAGAAGAGGACTTGGGACAGGAAAAAAGGCCATTACAAAGGATCTGAGGTGGCCTGAGGATTGGCAGACTGGAAGCCAAATGGAAACTCCCCATTGGAACTAGCGCATACTTGGAGGAGCCAGCTTACTTAGGAGACCACAGGAAACACAAGGGTTCTCTCTTTCTCCCTTTCATTTTAGATGAAAAATCAAAAGTTCCTGAACAGAACAATGGAGTTGGTGAAATCCATTGGAAAGTGGACATGCCTACTTAGAAACTGCTCTGTGATTTCATGTTCAAGCCCCAGGGAAAGCAAGTGATGAAGTTGACATGATAGTTATCTCAGATGTGGATGCAAAGGGCACTGAAGGCAGAGGAGACCTAGAGAGCTGACAAAGGCCCCAAGAGGTGCCCTAGCAGAGTGGCTTCCCCTCTAGAGTAGAATGCATCTCCAAAGAAGGAACAGACAATGATGTACGGGATTTCCGGAAGCCCAAGAATTGCCAACTATGGAAGTGAGATGTGTGGTGTGGTTCACAGGGATACATGTTTCTCACTAGAGAACAGGCCTGTGCTGTAGCTACCAGCCTCAGAACACACATACCAAAGAGGATGCATCCCAGCAGAAAGACAGTCACTCAAGAATTCATGACGATAGCTATGCTTATGTAAAATTCAAAAGAGCCCAAACTCTACAGTACATTGTCTGGGATGACACATTTGCATGCAATAAACATATTTTTAAAAAAGCAGCAGTGGAATGATTGGCACATGTCCAGGGACACAGCTACCTCCGGAGTAAGGAAGAGCAAGGCTGCTGAGAGGGAGGGGACTGAGAATGGCTTTCTTCTCTCAGAGGGACGTGACTGGGGGGCCCCAACATTAACATTTCTTGCACTCCACATAATCATGTATATGCTTCGGATACATAATGTACTTCCAGTTTTTCTTTGAAAAAAATAAAAACAAAGCAGTATAGACAGCTAATGTAGACAAATTACATGATGTTCCTCAAGGAAAGATGCAGAGATGAGCGGCTGCTGGGGATGTGAGGTCAAAAGAAAATCCTTTCCTAGCTGAGTGACCAGCACCTTGTGGATAGGAAGGGCCCAGTGCAAGGCCAGATCTTGCTTTTGAGTCCTAATAACATAAACAAATCTGTGCCCAATGTGGCTAAGCGCAAAACTGGCAGCTTTTATATATGCAGGCTCATTCTTAAGAGAAGCTCACTTATCACAGGTAATAAACCACCCAAAGGTTTTGTTTATTGGTTGGTTAATATTGAACCATTTTTTTCCTAAAGGCAGCAGAATCTCCCTCATCAGAAATGCTTGTCTTTCTCTCAGGAGCCAGCAGAAATTCCAGTGTTTGGGGGTGTAAGCAATTATGTTATTACAGTGTTAGAATATTTTGGTCCCTAGAAAGATCTAAAATGTTAATATGTATTATGACAGTTTTGATTATAGTAGAGGAGAAAGAGATTCTGAGATTTTTCCAAAAAGAAAGAATTTATCCCTGAAGGACTGGATTGCAGTCATCACAGAACCTGTCTTAGCATCTGCAGATTCTGCTAATGAGGAAAGCCTGCAGCCACATGAAAAGCCTTGGTGGTAACAGTCGGGCTTGGAAACTTCTCTGACTTGTTATGTGGTTTGGCTGGCAAATGACTAGCAGAAAAAGAAAATAGTCGCTCCCCAGCTGTTCTGTGGTAGGACAACATGTTACATTTAAACCATTTAATAGTTCCGGAAGCAAAAGAACAGGTGGCAAATGATCTCCAAGGCAGATGGTCCTTTTTGATATTTGTATTTGATAGTAATTTGTGCTATAAGAGACAATAACTACTCATTCATATTTCACCTTTGTCACTCAAATGTCTAGGAAATGGTGGTCCAAGTTTTCATATAAATACCATCACCTTTTAATAGATAAATCCCTCCTTTTATGACATCCAATAGCAGGGAACACTGAGTCCTGTCAGCACATCAATATCTTCACCAAAAATACTTGCCACACTCACACAAACTCTGACCAAAGTAGTGGATGCGTGAGGTGTCTTGACCCGCAGGCTATCCATGGAGGTATTTCTGCTTTATTCCTAAGATCTTCTACTTGCCTTTCATCCTGCTCTTGATAAACACTAAGAAGTAAAAAAATAAACAAACAAACAAACAAAAAAAACACTAGACTTTTGGCCCTCAAGGTGTTCACTCAATAATTTGAAGCCTTAAGATATAAAGAAACAGAAAGAAACAAAGCAAGCCATTTCACTGACACCTGTTTGTGGACTTCAGCGGCACAGAGACACAGCTCTGGTGGCCTCTTCAGAGGGTCTTTCCAGCTGTCCCAGGACACACTGGCAGCACAAAGGGTGGCAAAGCTCCAGGTGCTTCTTGCTGTCTGCCTGAACTGTGCCTGTGCCTCATACTCTGAGTCAGGAACACACTGGTAAGTAACAGCATTAGAAGTGATGAAGGAGGGCAATGCTGCTTAGGCCATCAATGAGTTCATGGTCCCTCAATTGGGACATAGCTGAGTTTAGCTCAGCTTACTTGGACCTTGTAAAGGCAGCAGGAGAGAAAGACACAGCCCAGGAAAGGGACAGCTGTAGGAGCAGACTGTCAGGTTGCGAGGCCAGTGGGTGCCTGGCTGGGAGAAGCATAAGCAGCACAGGGCCTGGCTGTGCAGAGAGCTCTCCAAGGGAGAGAATCCAGCTTTACAACTAAATTTGGAGGCTTGTGGGGCTCTTTAAACACTCTCTGTCTGGTAACTTCCTTGCAACTGCAAGCCATGCACATAATTAGGTGTAATTCTTCTGCTTCTGCCTCCTTTCAACAGAGCTGTTCCCTCTAGAGTTTCACAGCAAATAGAGCCTGAACTTTCCCAGAGGAGCAGCTCCGAATTCACACATGGGATCCTGAAATCTGTTAAGTGGCATTGTGCTCCAGATGGAAGCACTATCTAACTCTTAGACCTGAGTCATGTTTACCATGGGGTTGCACTAAGGGTCATAGAATGCAAGGCCGCCAACCCAGCCCCTGCCAGGAGACCCCAGGGGCAGCCTCTCCTTCCACCACAGCCATCCCCAACCGCTGCCAAAGAACCTTCAGGGGGAAGAAGGTAACTTAAGCTATGTGCACCCTGTAAGGCCACTGGGTTTCTATCACCAAGTGAAGGATGCAGATCAAGTAGCCTAGTCCCCTTATTTACAATGAGGATGAATATCTCCCAATGAAGAATAGGATTACTCCCTCCTAGCTCCCTCGAAAGTCATGGACTTTTATAGCATCACTCTCATAGGGAGCAAACTTCACAGGACCTGCATTTTCTGTCTGCAGATGTCCACAATGTTTGCCTATTGGTGTTGCTCTGTTACATCCCCTCCCTTCTCCCTACCAGTTAGCACCCCATGGACACTCTCTCATTTTCTTGCCTTCCCTCATTCATCTATATTAAGGGTGCCAGGAATTTCCTAGTGAGTGGCTCATTAGTACAGGCAGCACCTCAATCTCATTCATCCTACTGTTGACTGAAAGTGTTTTAGAATCAGCTCTGCATGGCCCTGTGGGCAAGGAGCTGTCCATCTCTCCTGTTTCTACAAGCCTTGGCTTCCTCAAAGTACTTGAGGAAATGTGATGAAAGTTTGCATCATGAGCATGCCCACTCTCTCTGTATGCCCTGCAAGCATGGAGAGGAGGCACCTGGGACAACGAAGCCTGGAAAGTAGTCCTACTTTCCAGAGAACGTTTCACTCAGGGCACTTCTGGCAGGAATACATACACCAGTACATACAGAACCAAGCTCAGAGGAGTTCACTGGTCCTGACCCAGCCCAGACTGCCTTCCAACTTCCACCTGTGCTATCTTGTCCAGAGCAAGGTTCTTAAGGCTGAATGAATCCATATCAATGGCACCATCTTTGCAGATGCTGCAAGGCGTACACGTTGATGCTTTTCTTACTGAGTATACATGATTAGTGACTTGAATACAAAACCCTCAAGAATGACAACCATGAAAATATGCCAGATTCTTATGGGATTTCATAAATTATGTAAGATCATGGAAAGTAAAACCATTCTGAGGTACACAGATTTATGTTCTAAGATGAATTTCCTTGAAAAATAGTATCAGCCTTCATGAATATCACTGGACTGATGGATCTCAACAAACATCCTGGCATAGCTATGAAGTGGGTTCTGTGCAGAGATTATCCAGTGTCCTCTTGCTTTAGTTTCCCACTGGATAAACGTGCTCATTAATATGTGGAAACACAAATAAGATTTTGTACTTGAGAATACAGTGTTCTACTGATCAACTAATTTAGCAAACCAAGATAGAAATACAGAATGTGAAAGGTACAGTTGAAAGGGCACATAAGATTATCCAGAAATAAAACCTCAATGAAACAAAAACACTCTAAAGAATTGAAAAGTATTAAACTAGGCTGGCTTTCTATTACAAATGTGTGTTCACATGTGTGCACGTGTGTGTGCCTGTGTGTGTGTGTGTGACAACCTAGTGATAAGTTTTCTATTACAGAGAATCTAACTTTTAATTATACAGGCTAAATATTACTTAACTACAGTGTTTTGTATTTTATTGTTTTAAATTTTGGAATATTTGCATATACACAATAATACACACTGGGTATAAGACCCAACTCTAAACATGAAATTCATTTACGTCCTATGAACACATTCTGTATATATATAGGAATTTTCCACTTGTGATATCATGTTAGAACTCAAAAGATTTAAAATTTTGGAGTATTTCACAATCTGGATTTTCATATTTAGAATGCTCAAAAATTAATACTATCTCCCACAGAACTTAATATCCTCATCATATGAACAAATAAAATGAAAGCAATAGCACAGCTCATAAGAACAAAGCACTTGCGCCATATCCTTGGGAATGGCAGCTGCAGTTGTTGCATTTGAAGTAGACAACATTGCCCAGGTTGGCTGAGACATGCAGCATGCTGATCCTGGTCAACACAGACCTATGTCAGTGGACACTGCAGATCCAGACCAGCACCCCAACCGCTTCTCCCTCCTGAGTGCCACATCAACAAATCTGCCCCTCTCAGAAGGCAAGAATGTTTACCAGGCCCTCCTGCCCTGGAGCAGCAGCTCCCATGGCTCAGGGGCGATCCACATCTCCTAGTCAGTCCTGGAAGATGGCCTCCCCAGTTTCAGACAACTATCTGACCTTCCCAGGCAGGGATCAGGGAGGTTACAAGCAACTGAAACTCAGCCTTGGTGCACCACAGGCACAGACACCTGAGGCTTGTCTCATGGACTTCCCTTGCTCCCTAACACATGCCACACAAGAAAATTTCAGTACTGGACACTAGCAGGTCCTTGCACAACCCCCTTAAAGAGTTTTCAAGGAAGTCTTTCATGCATGCACGCGCGCGCACATGCGCACACACACAGACACACACACACACACACACACACACACACACACACACAGAGCCAGGTCTGGTTCTGAACAGAGGCCCATATGTATAGTTTAACATTGAGTGAACCTTGCCTCATGCCATTGAATATCCCACCCACTCAAATGTCCCACAACATGCACATCTAGAGCCAGAGGCAGTGACCAGGAAGCCAAGTGGGGCCTGCTAGCCCAGCCTCACTCACATCCCGTAGAGTCTGGGAAAGGCGTACAGTCCACGGGGACAGCATTTTGAGTTAACCTGAGAAGGGGGTCGTCCGCAGAGGTATTTTGATGGGTGCCAATGTCAGGAAATGGTATGGCTGCACACTGGAGGGGGATGGGCCCCGGAGTCCCTCAGAGTCCGCAGAGACCATGGCAGCAGCAGCAGCAGCTGCAGCAGCAGCGATGGCAATGGTAGGACGGTTGCTGATTGGTTTAAGACTGCTGTGGCAACCACCTGTGGAAGAGAGACACACAGTCAGCCTGGGACAAGCAATGTCTCTGAGTGATGAATGTCCACTTCCCTAGGGTAGGATACCAGAACCTGGAAACCAAGCAAAAGTTGTACCAGCTCCTTCTAAGGAAAGCCCACATAGTGGCACATGCTTGTAATCCCAGAACTAGGGAGGCTGACACAAGAGGATCACTATGAGTCTGAGCTACATAGAAAGAATGTGTACCAAATAAATAAATAAATAAATTTGTAAAAAGTTTTAATCAGATTTTTAATTTTTTCAACTAAGTACTC
Organism: Ctenomys sociabilis; assembly: GCA_004027165.1. NCBI lineage: Eukaryota > Metazoa > Chordata > Mammalia > Rodentia > Ctenomyidae > Ctenomys > Ctenomys sociabilis. Next base: position 28,267 of record PVKA01017412.1, on the reverse strand, counting down.
CTGGTTTTATAGGAAAACTGAGCCAAAAACATAAGGTTCCCTTATATTGTCTCCTCCCAGCTACTTCATCATTAATGCCTCGCCTGGTGTAGTGCATCCCTCCCATCTGATGAGCTCACACTGACATATTGTTATTAAGGCCAATAGATTTCAACAGAGTTTGCTCTTGGTGATGTAAATTTCATGGCTCTTGACAAATGTACAGTGACACACACTTGCCATTACAGTATCCACAGAATGATTTCACTGCCCTAGCAATACCCCGCCAGCCACCTCTTCACTCCCTTCCTCCAGCCCCTGGCAGCTCCCAATCTTCTCAATGCAGCCACAGTTTTGCCTTTCGCACAATGTCACATAATTGGAACCAAATGTTATGTAGCCTTCCATACACCCTTCTCCCACTTAGCAATATGCATTTAAGTTTCCTTCGTGTCTCTTTATGGCTTGATAGCTCATTTCTTTTTATTGCTGAATAATATTTCATTATAAGAATGTACACAATGTATCCATTCACCTAGGGAAGGACATCTTGGTTGATTTCAAGTTTGGGCAATTATGAATAAAGCTGCCACAAACAGCAGTGTGCAGATTTTAATGTGCACATAAGTTTTCAACTCTTGGAAAAATACCAAGGAGCATAACTACTGGATAATATGGTAAGTGTATATTTAGCGTTTTAAGAAACTGTCAGATTGTCTTCCCAAGTGACTGTTCCATGCTGTATTGGACAGTGAAGAATGAGAATCCTCACTATTCCACACCCTCAGTAGCATTTAGAGTCATCAAGGACAGTGAATTTTACTTATTCTAATCATCATATTGCAGAATACTGTTTCTTTATGCTGACTTAAAAGCTGGAAAAAATAAACACCATTGAAATACATCATCTTAATAAAAATAGACTAGAAAACTGATCAATAGAATATACAACATGGAAGAAAACACTCTTGAGCCTCCCCTAGCTGAACACTGCAGATCTGTGATCTGGGCATGTTTTGCCATCAGGGTGGGCTGGGACTGCAATGTACATCATAGCCATACTCACACCGCATGCTCTTCCCATGAGATGATACAAAATAAACACTTCCTTTATCAAAAGCGCCATTCAGAGGCCCAGTGATGGCTCAGCACCTGCTCTACTCTTCCAGGAAATGGATGCGCCTATAGATTGCCCACATTCACTTGGCCCCACCTCCCCCATAGGTGTGACCTGCTATGAACTGTGCCAGCAGGCACTGTCTGCATGCATTGCCACAGGATGGGGGCGGGGGGTGGGGGGTTGGGCAGAATCACCAAGCAGGTTGGAGAGCGCAGAGGTGTCAAAATAAGGAAGCAGCCTGGGAGAGGAAGATCATAAGTCTGACCATAAGTGTGAGCCAGGGGATGGGGGAGGGTGGCATTTTACTATTTAGTAATAGCCTGTCTCAAAATAAAAATTGAAAATGGGCTGAGAATGTGGTCCTGGGCTCAGTTGCCAGGACCAGAGATTGGGAGGATACACTCTCTGGCCTTACTCAAATGCCTCTTATTCAGTGTGGTTCTACCCACTCAGGATGCCCATATACACAGGATTTCACCAGGGCTAGCATGTAACCATAACCAGTATGCCCCACACAGAGCCTCTCAGAGCAGACTCTAAAGGAGAGTCTCTGGGGCAGCTGCCCAGGAAAAGATACCCTTAGAAGGACCAGGAAAGCTGCCCCATACCGAAGGAGCCATAGAATCCTACTGGAAGGGGAGAGTGCATGAAAGATTGAGAAGCGCACAGCCCATCAGGCCACAGAACCTGGCTCCCCCCAGGAGACCCTGCACATCAGCCCTGTAGAATCTGCCCTGCTCTAGCACCTGACTTTCAGCCCTACAGAATGACTCACTCAAGGATCAGGAGGGACAGAGTAAGGGTGATGCACCTCTGTTCCTGCCGCTCTGTAAGCCTGACCAGCCTAGAATAGAAGCCCTGGGGAGCTGGTGTTGTGCCCAGAGCCTACGCTCCATGGTGGTGAGGGTTATGCAAGGCCACCGCCCCCACAAAGGGAAAGTCATCATGGGATATCTGTGTGATTTAACATTTATAACACCACATGAGAGCAGATGCCCTGGACCAAGCATACAGATTGATCTTGAAGAATCTGACTCCTGATTAAAAATCTGGGTGATTTCTCAGGCCTTGCCACAGGTAGTTACAGAGGCTGTGCCTGGTCATTCTCCAGGTGCTGTGGCACAGCAATCAGGACTCAGTTATGGTCCTAGGCAGGCCAGGACCTTCATAGCTGGGCCTATCCACCTAAGGCCTAAGACTGAGGTCCTTTCAAATTGCCTTTGTTGAGGCCTTTTCTTGGGAGGTGAAGAGGACCCTATGGATAATTTCCCACTCATGCCTAGGAACTGAAGGTTCTCCTTCAAGCCTTCCCCTTGCTCCCACATGAGGGTCCATAAAACTACAAGAGCTCTTTGTTCAGGGTCTTCCAACCCTGTCTATCTGTACTGATTCCCTGACCTACAGCCTGCACAGTTCTGTGGGAGAAGGGAGCAAAACAGAGAGTGGCCATGCCTGCCACTTTCAAACTCTTGCCTATGCCCTGTCAGTGGGGGTCAAGGCTCAGTATCATCATTTCAGGCCTCTGACCTCTGACACTTCAGCTTTGTCTCTAAGCTCACCTCACCTCCTGATGGGATGAGTTTCTACCAGCCAGGTGTCTGTATGGCCTGTCAAAATTCCCAGGGGAGATTGGAGACCAGGGCATCCCTATGGAGCCTACTCCCTCTACAAAGCGTCACTGACTGCATGCTTCTGATGCTGACCATGCTTTATGAGAACAGGTGTTTCAACAAACAAATTTAAAATGTGTTACAATGAGACAGGTTATGATAATAAACCCTTCAGAGGGGTCTGTTGATGGGCATGGTGCTTAGGAGACTTGAGCTCTTAAAGTCTCTCTTTTATAAGAAAACAGAACCAAGTTTCATGGAACACTGTTCTAAAAGAAACAGATGCTAAAGCGAGAGTGTTTTGTAGATGGAAGTGGGAAAACATTTTAAACGCCAGGTGTTTTGGTGCCAAAATTCATCTGTCAACTAAAAAGAAAAATAAATGGGCACACATTTTTAATATGCCTTTAAAAATAAACTTAGTATAATGACAGACACTTGTTATCCCAGCAGTCTGGAAGGCTGAGGTGGGAAGCCTCTGAATTCAAGTTCACCCTGGGAAACTTAGGTCCTGAGATACTGCTGCAAAGTAAAAGGTGCAGCGGCCAGCGAGATAGCTCAGAGGACTTAAGCGGCTGCTGAGGCAACCTTAGGCAAGCACAGGGACCACAGTAGGGTGAATTGCCCCGGAGACCAGGTGTAGTGATGCACACCTATAATCCCAGCTCTGGGGAGGCTGAAAGCAGGAGGATCAGCATGAGTCTGAGCTATATAGTGAGACCCTGCAACAACCAAATGCATTTAAAAAACAAAAAAAAAAAGTAAAAGTTGAAAAAAGGGTTAAGGGTGTGGCTTACTGCAAAGGCCCTAGGTTAAATCCACAGTACTGCAAAAACAAACACATGAACAAAACCACTTAGAAGAATAGTGTTTAACCTGCCTTCTGTTCATTTAATTATATATGAACATGCAATACTCTCCTTCACAAAATTACCTCCATAGTATCAGTAGAGATAGAAAGTTAATAACCTACATCAATAAAATTATTTTCATAATTGTTGAAATATGTTAGATGAAATGTAAAAAGGGGTCTCCCTCCCACTGGAAGGTCTTCTGGAGCTCTGGAACCTTGTGACAATCAAGCAGGATTACCAACAGAACCAAGCTCCTTGGGGGCAGGCATGACCTTGTACCAAGACTCCAGCACAGGCTTGCATGTCATAAAAGCAAGTGGACCACAATGGAGGAATATGTTGTGTATCAGTAAAGGATACACAACACCACAATGCAGCAGTCCCAGCTTTGAACAAAAAACTGTGTGGGTTGCATTGTGGTTTCCTTTCCACCTTCTTCCTTGTACCTCCTAAGGAAACATCAGGCATCGCTGCATGGCAGACTGTGCCCAGCTCTGAGGCTGAAAGACAAGAGGACACAAGACACAGATGCAGACAGATAAACACCCTCAGGTAACTGCTGCTTGAGGACCCAAGCCAGGAAGTGGTGGAGCCAACAGAGCCCTGGACACCAGCTGCTCCCCTTGGGAGCTGCCTCTTAAGCCTGTGGAAGCGGAGCAGGCACTCAATAAATGTGTTGACTGATAAATAATTATAATAACTTGCTTCCCCCAAAGGACTGTAGAAAATCCCTTAGTTGAGTAAATAAATAGTGAGATAAGATAGGTCCAGCCAAAAAAAGAGAAGGAAACTGCTAAGCCAGCTAAGAGATAAGCCAGAAATGCTATCCCATAAGGATTACTCACAAAAATCAATGTTTTAAGCAAAACAGTAATTAACCATGTGCTTCCCTGGAAGCCAGAGAAGAGGGCAGAAGAACAAGGGGCTCCAGGGGGTCCAAGTATGCTCTGCTACTGGAATCATTACTGCCACCCCTGCCTTCTCCTGTGGTTATTCACAAAGGAGCTTTGATGGTTTTATTTCAAGTCATGGCACCACCCAAGTATAGAGGTGACAGCTAGGGGCCATGTACCCAGCAGAGGATGCCAAGGCTATGAGGCTTCACACAATCACAGGAAGCCCAAGGTGAGAGTGTACCAGCTCCCGCCAGGTGGACACATCTGGAGTGTTACTCTGCAGGGCCAGAGTAACAAGATACATCAGAAGATCAGGATGCATCTTTCCAATATGACATGCCTGAAGACCAGTTTCTCAAAGACTCTCCTTGACATCTCCAACACAAGAAGGACAGAATCTTGGGGCCTGGGATCATAGGGCAGGTATGGGCCCAGAACCATGGACATCAGGCTGAGTAGTGTGATCTGGTACAAGCTCAAGGGTGCCCACTCTGCGTGACATTTGTCTAGACTTCATCTTCCCCTCTGAGCACACTGAAGAGTAGGCGAGCCCTGAGCAGTCTCACCCAGCAGTCTCTGCCAAGAAGGAGCCCAGACAGGCGTGTGTCAGGAGAGACCTGACAGGGCTCTGCACTCTGCCACAGGAGGCTTGGCTCAGAGAAGTGTGATACATCAGCCCAGCAGGGCAGAGTCATCAGGCATGAAACTGGAAATTATAACCAGAGTGAGTTGCAAAGGAGAAGAGATGTTAAATATGAGACTTCTTCATTTTACAGAAGACCCACATAAAGACCTCAGGGTTCCCTATTTCCTTGTGAGGACTCTCACTGGGATCTTTAAAGCTCAGAGGTAGCAGAGTACCAGGTAAACAAGAGCATAGCTGGAAGAAGCCTCTGTTGAAGAGAAAACGGAACCTGACAAACACCAGCTGCTGCTTTCTCTATGCTGAGCAATGTATTCAAAGAAATAAACAACCATTAGTGTACAGTGCCTGTTTTGCAAATGACTTCAGCTCTGGTGGAAATCCTCTAGGCATTATTTTGTCCAACTGGCAATTATTTCTGCAAAAATGACTGCTTGATCAGGATGATGACTTCAGGCATGAAGAACACATGCAGTGTGTTCACAGAGAGGAGCCAGGGTCTTGTGGGCACAGTGGCAATGACTCGTGTGGCACACAGCAAGCAGAGGGTGAGCTGGTATGGAGCTGGTTCAGACAGGCTCTTCCCTTTTGTTTTCTGAGAGCACCCTGCTCCTGTGCTCCAGGAACAGGGAGATCCATAAAAATCTAAATACACCCTGGCAAGCACAAGGGCCTGAGTTCAATCCCCGGTTCCACCAAAAAAAAAAAAAAAAAAAAAAAAAAATCTTTTGTGAAAGACCAATGATAGGGTTTTTGCAGATCTGAATTAGGAGAAAGGGCTGATCATATATATATATATATATATATATATATATATATATATATATATATATATATGTTTGAATTGCTACATAGCCATGTGGCCAATATTTGCTTTTTTTTCTGCTGTTTGCTGTCCTGGTTATTTTCTGAAAGAGACATCCTGCTCCTGTGTCACTGCTGGGACAAACGCAACACCCAAAATTAAGGAAGGAAGGGTTTATTTAGCTCAGTTAGTGGAGGTTTTAGTCCATACTCAGCTGGCTCCAGGGCAGGGTAGCACAGGGCAGAAGGTCAAATGAGCAAGCCTGCTTTGCCCCTTATACTGTGTGTGGGCTCCCTGCCACAGGATTGGTACAGATCTCATAACTAGACAATAAACCAATCACAAACTAGATTCAGCCACCTCTGAAAAGCCCTCCCCACTATGACCATATGGAGCTCTGCAGAGACATTCTGACAGAAACCATCATAGGGGCAGAGGCCACACTCAACCTTACCCTTCCGAAGCACCACACGTATCCTGCTCTGGACAAGAGCACAGAGCTGGGTAGAAGCTTCAGTCTTCCAACTTATAGAAACGTGGTAGGCTACTGATCTTTCATTTAACCTTTTCCTGCAGGACATGGCCAGGTACCATGGGGCAGAGGAGAGGATTCCCCCTCCCAAGGATAGCTAGGAAGGAGCCTTCAGATCACAGAGTTACAGTATTAGGCACAGAGACCAGGATCAGCTCGGCCTCACCTCAGGCCCAGGGAGCCTCAACATAGTAGGTCTACCAGATACTCCTCTGCCTGTCTCCCCACACCAATGACCTGGCTGGACTGGATCCCTAGGTGCTGTTTGAATTCACATCCAAGCTCCTGAGAAATCTCAGCTGAGACCTATGCAGGAACTGGAGAACAGTTCCCAGTGACCTTCTCCTCTGATTTATAGTCACAAATTTGTTGCCCAACTCCTGCCATGGTCACCTGCCTTCTGGAGCATCCCTGGTCAGGGGCCTGGTTTTGATGACAGTAATCCTCTGCAGCCTGTGGAGGGATCTGGTCAGAGGGAGGCCTCTTTCTTCAGGGTACCTGGTGACACAGAGCTGGCTGCCTGTCAGTGAAATGTCACTCATCACTCCTGTCCTTTAGAACTCCCATTCTCTATATATGTGTGTGCTGTTCCTCCTCTTACAGGACCCCTAGATACCCAGTAGGGGCCTGGTAAGTCTGGGACCCACAAGTTCACACAACTCCTGGGGCTCACACTCCCCCAGCTCAGCAGGCCTGGTGATTTAAGTCTTCCAATCATAATGGCACTGTCCTGACAATGACAACCACAGTCCTCCTGTGTCCACCTCCCACACACCTGTGTTGGATTTTGGACCTCCACCGTGCATCTGTCCCCAGCTCTCTGTCTATACCTCCACTGTCCTCCATGGGTCTCTAAGGTCCAACTTGGATTTTGGAAACTCATGGGCTGCCCACATCCATTCCCTGCTCGACCTCTTTACACTCTGCCTTCCAAGAGAGCTGGCCTCCTTGTACCTGGAGTCTTTCCTAAGCAGGCCCCTTTCCCTGAGCCACATTGTTCACTGCTGCATGGACGATCCCATAGGTGTCTCAGCCACCACTGTTCTCAAGTTTGTTCTGCCTCTTCTCTCTGATTCAACATCAAAGGAACATCAGACATGACAATTGATCCATGAATCCCCAAAACTATGTTCCGATTGGAGGAACTATGTACACCCTCCATCAGTGCACTCCTGATGCACACAGGCACAGCCTGGATTGCTACAAGTGTCACGCCAGCTCACAAGCATCTCCACAGCCTCCTCTCCTGCACACTGCTTCCATGTCACCTCCGTACACTGGGATTACAGTCAGGCCCTCTGCTCTCTCCTGGAAGCTTAAGTAGCCTGGCTGTCCCCAAGAAGTAAAGCAGCAGCTTCTTTGCAGGGCCCAGCTGTAGGGTACCTCATTCTCCTTCAACTCATATGATGAGGCACGCATACAAAGTAACAAGAGCTAGCCATCCTGCCTGCATTCTGCCTGCATGGGCCTACTGAGCCAAAGGCCCTTTCTGAGACCAAAGACCTAGCCACAAGCCCCCCTTCTAATATAGATCCCTTCTTTGTGTCGCTACCCCTCCTACTATGAACCCAGAGAACTCCCACTTGGAGGGACAGGGTTCCAGTCACACTTGTAGAGCTAAATCAAACCAGAGTGTGGGTATGAGCCCTCTGCTTGGCATCTTCCAGGAAATAACTTTCAGGACAATCTAAAGTGATAGCCATAGCAAGGGCAAAATATACCAGGATACAAAGCCACCCAAATAGAAAGAAAATAGTGTGCTGAGAAACACTCCCCCAGGGAAATAAACCTTCCTATTCAAATCTCCAGTTCTCTTTTGTTGCAAGAATAATCATGATCTACCGTCCACAGAGAAGTGGAGCGCGCTTTACTTCTTGTCATCTGCTGTGATCGTGGGCAACTTATAGAAAGGAAAGATTCCAGTAAACTACACATCTACACACAACCATGGTTTCATAGTCTAAAAGGATCTTTCTGTTTCTTCAAAGTGAGATTCAGCACACAGAAGTGAGACGCGAAGACCTCATCACGCATGCGCGGCAACGGTCTCCTAGGTGACGCTGACAGGGTAAGGCGCTCCAAAACCATTCCTATTGTCTCTGCTCAGCTTCACTAAGATCCTACCACGAAGAAAACTGAGATGGGGAGATGTCAGTCTCCACATTGTAACCTTTTCTTCATCTCTCTCCCTGAAGTAGTGTTGAAAGTGACTTGCCCGGCCGGGCGTGGTGGTGCATGCCTGTAATCCCAGCACTCGGGAGGCTGAGGCAGGAGGATTGTTGTGAGTTCGAGGCCAGCTACAAAGTGAGCTTAAGGCCAGCCTGAACTGCATAGTAAGACCTTGTCTCCAAAACACCAAAAAAAAAAAAAAAAAAAAAAAAAAGTGACTTGCCCACCCTAAGCCCTTTAGTTTTACCCACATAACCTCTTCACACTTACTGATTTGCAAACACAACTTGTCGGTACACAGAAATTGTTTTTGCAAAGGGCTGCTGTCACTTTAGTTGTGTTCTACTTACATTTTCTTAGGAAATTTTATTTTTTCAGGAAATAAAAAAAAATACTTTTAAAAAGTATCAAGTTTTAAAATGAAAGGGATGTAAGTAACTAATAAAGGATACTTTGCTTTAAAAAAAAAAAAAGAAAGAAACAAAGGCTAGGTAGGCTACACAGGCTGTTCTTGAACTCTGGGCCCAAGGAATTCTCATGTCCTGGCCTCTCAAGTAACCAGGACCACAGACATGCGCCCTCTGCACATAGGACAGTTGCTGTCCTGCTGTAGTGATGCAGATGTGCAGAACCAGGACACAGGAGTCATCTAATGCCAAGAACATGGAGAATTCACTTACCTCTGCTCATCAGTTTCAATGTAACAATACTACTGTACTTTTTTATTTCATGTAACTTAGTGCACAATAATTTGAGTATTCATTTTATTAAAACTAGAGATTAGTTGCACTATCTAAAGAACAAATTGCCTCTACTACTCGGTAATTTAAATGTCCTATTACTGTAACGCATAGAAATCAACAGGAAGAAAGCCGAGTAGTAGTTACTTTCTTCACAAGCAACAGCAGCAGTTTCACAATCTGAGCACTATGCACCCAGCTGTCCACTCTGGCCAGCACCTATGGTCCAAACAAGATTTTAGAATCAAGCCCCCCAGCAGGAACTGCTTGACTGCTCCAGACTCACTTTCTTGCACAACACAAGATACCTTTCTCTACCATATACATCTATATACTTGTGTGTGTGTACAGTGGATGCTCAAAATAAATGTTAGCAGGAGACACAAGTGGCTTCAGTGGTGTGGCTTTAGTCATTCAGAGATTGGCTTTAGTGGGATACAGGGTCCACACACCCAAGTATAACTTTTTTTTTTTTATTGTCTTTCTTTGAGACAGGGTCTCTCTTTGCAGTTCAGGCTGGCCTTAAGCTCACTTTATAGCTCAAGCTAGTCTTGAACTCACAATCCTCCTGCCTCAGCCTCCCGAGTGCTAGGATTACAGGCATGCGCCACCATGCCCGGCTCCAAGTATAACTTTTAAATTTATTCCTTCGAGGGTCCACCCTTTAGGGACTTCAGTATACCCAGTGCACAGGACATCCCCAAAGCATGCATGACTGCTGCTCAAAAGTCTTCTATGGGAAGGCTGGCCAAATAGCTCAGTGGATTAAAGCACCTAGAAGCAGGCACAGATCCCCCTGGCTGGCTGTGCTAGACCTGCCCCCAGAGTGCAATGAGACAGCAATTGAGACTATGAGTGGTGGCAGGGGCTGGTAATCCAGCTCATAGGAGGGTGTAAACAGGCAGACCACTACAAGTCCGATCTAGTAGTGAGACCTTGAACACCCTGCAGACCCTTCCCTAAAACATAAAAAAAAAGTCTTCTCTGGAATGTGACCATGTTAATGGCAAATGAAAGAGTAATCAACCCTTCACCCTACAATGAACACATTGGCCACATTAAAACCACAGCAGGCAGATTCTATACCCAAAAGGTAGACAGAGTCTCATTGACCTTGAGTGTGAAACAGAATCCTACTTGCTTGCTCAAGAAGTTCTGTGAAGGGTTCTTCGATGCATTAAGTGAAGCACTGCTGTTTATCATCAGGCAGCTGTTTTCCAACCACTTCATCATGCTTTATGCATGCACCACCAGCACTCACCTCTTACCTGCCTTGCAATATCCCACAGCAGTAATAAAGCACAGGAAATTATTCTTAGCCCATGTCTTTCTCTTCTGAGACCCATTTAGACAGCAATGTAATCAGCCAGCTGACGGATTTTAGGCATTTTCCTTCTTTGCTGTGCCTACCTTCATTATGAAATTAAAATGACTGAGTGCCTCATAATTGAGATCCAGATATGTTTTTCTCTTTACCACCTGTGTGCATACGTTCTGGTCCTGAGCCTCCCCAGATAAATGCACAGGGGTGTTTGCTTTCCAGAACTAAAAAGACAGGCTGTAGACAAACATGTTCACATGGATGACTTTATTCCTCAAACTCAAATGCTCTTGCAAAACTCAGCCTCTAAACCAGGGTTTCTTACATATGCCAGTGAATACATGCAGCATTTGAGCATGAAAATAGAAGACAGCAATTGTCAGAAAGCATTTCTCATTGTATGTAGCTGCTGTGGAGATGTGTCTCACTGCATTCTTTTCTCAGAGTTATAATATGGTACAACTTTGTCTATCCTTGTGGAATTGATGCCCTAGGTAAGATGAGAGACTGGGATTCCAGAATCAAGGCATTGTAGGGATGGTGAACAAATTTTTGTTGGGCAAGAAGCTGGTTAAGCAAGAGCACTCCTTGCACATGCAGACTGGCCCAGAAGGGATGGACCTCACACAGACCTGTCAGCTCCTTCATCCCTGAGGGAATGGCGACCACCAGGAACCAAAGGGGCTTAACACTGGACACCTAGCCTCAGAGACTGTGGAGGACATGAAAGTGATTTTACACCGTCCTTTGAAGCCCTGCTGTTAAGTTCTAGGAAGTATTTTCCAGGCAATGTGAGCATGGTGAAACTTCAGCAGCCCCAGTCCCTGAAGTTGCACAGACAGATGCCTAAAGATTCTGAGCAAGCCAGCAAAGTTGCCTGTCCTAGACCCAAGCCACCAGGAAGGCTTCCCACAAGAGCAAGAATACCCACACCCATCTATCACATGTCTGCTCACTGAGGTTTCCACAGCATCTTCGGAAACTGTAGTGCCAAACCATCCCTGATGTAGAAGACATCTCTGCAGCAGCTGCATACAATCAGAAATGCTTTCTGACAACTGCTGTCTTCTACTTTCATTCTCAAGTGCTGCATGTATTCACTGGAGTATGCATGAAACCTTGGGTTAGAGGCTGAGTCTTGCAAGAGCATTTGAATTTGAGGAATAAAGTCATCCATGTGAATGTGTTTGTTTATAGCCTGTGTTCTCAGTTCTGGAAAGCAAACAATACTGTGCATTTACCTGGGGAGGCTCAGGGCCAGAACAGCAGGATCACTACAGCAGTTTGTATCACTGAGGAGAATGCCTGGAGTAGGACAGGGACCACAGGCACTAATATGCTCCTTCATATTAGTAGAAATCTTAAGGAAGCGAGATGAGCAGCCACTGGGATGCCTAGAGGGAAGGTGTCCCAGGAGGAGAAACAGCCTCTGCAAAGGCCCCGGGTAGATATTCTGCTGCAGGCAGGACAAGACGCCAAGGGGACAAGCACTGCCCACAAAGAAGAGAGCAGCACCAAGTTGGAAAAGCAGCCACACCAAGCCTTGGGAGAAATTTGTTCCTGCAGGTGGGGACTTTGGTCACCTCTTGAGCTTTGCTTAGGACAAAGATTTGAGGAACCCTAGCAGGATGTTGAGATTGGAGCCCTGGAAGTCTCAAGCTCACAGCAAGTTGGCCAGCAGCCACCACTCCCCCAGTTGTGAGAGGGCCTCCTGGTTCCTCTGTACCTTGATGAACTCAAGCGTAGTTGTCTGTGAGGAGCCTGTACCAGTTCACAGAAGCCCAGCAGAGCTATGTGGCTTTGTGCCCAGCCACTTATCTCATCATCAGGTGATTCCCTGCCCAGGGATCATGGCTTGGCCACAATGTCCAGTCTCCCCTTTGTTCATACTCCCCTGCATGGGGATACTGGTATCTTTGCCCAGGGCTCACTCTCAGGGCTTTTGCTCTCTCTTAACCCAGAGGCATCTCAAGGAAGAAGGGATTAGGTGGGCGCATTGGAACATGACTGTCTTTGTAGCACACCTGTCTGGCTTGTGATCTTCCTCAGTCAACCTCAATGTCCTCTTCTTTTCATGAATTCCAGGATAATGTAGCCTGGAGTCTTCTCCTTGATCCGGGTATCATTAGTGATATGACATAAATCTATCTAAGTAAATGTCACTTTGCCAAACTCTCCCCTTACTTCCCTCTTGATGATGATGGATTTCCTTGGGTGCCTGTGGGTAATGTGTCACATCCTGAAAAATCGAATGTGAGCAATGACCAGAACATACTCACTGGAATGACGTCTAGAGGAAAGGTGCCTGTGCGAGCACTCAGCCTCTCTGCCTCCCTCCTACGCTGCCTCTTTCCCCTCTTCTCTTCATTCTCTCTTGCCTGCCTATCATCACCCAAATGCACCAGGGAAAATGCTCCTGAATGAGCTGAAACATTTTCAGAGTTTTAGAGAATCTCAAATGACTCTGATTGCCCACAGCAGGGCTTGTCTAAGGTCATATCCTAGCCTCACTGCCACCTGTCATTGTCCAGGTGAGCTGTTCTTACAGGCAATGAGTATGGGAAACCCTCAGTAGGAAACCTCACAGGCAACTATTTGGTGACTCTTCTTTGGGAATAGTGAGTTGAGATACTCTGCACCATTAGCTATGAGACAACATACGAAGACCTGAAAGTGTTCTCTCTCTCTCTTTCTCTCTTCTCTCTCTCTCTCTGTTTCTCTCTCTCTCTGTCTCTCTGACTTTCTCCTCCTCCTCACAACCATCATGTATGCAAACAGCCATATGTTGGCCTGCTATGGTATTGTGATTGTTAACAGCCTGCATCTCAGGGCCCCACTGGTTCCAGCTGGAGGCACCTTGAATCAAGTTATAGCTATCCACTTGCTCACTTGTCTGATGTAAATCAAAGACTCTTTGCCCCCCTGTGGGCCATGAGCAAGCCTACAGCCACACTTTTCTGCCTGCATATTCATATCTTGACCTTTGAGAATCAATCATAAGATGTTATTGTAAAAAGTGACTCTTCAAGTGACCACTGTGGTCCTCTGTGAGAATTCCTTTTCTCTTATTTGAAGCCTGTGTTGATGTCTCACATGTCCCATTGCATGATCTACCACTGACACTTACCCACCTTCTCACTCCTATGGCAAATTCAAAAACCTCATCCCCCACTTTTGAAGTCACTCTCAGTCTTCCGGTCAGGGGATGTCCAGGCTTTGCAGCAATGAATGTGGGGGGATGCCCTGCATTCGTGGGCTGCCCAAGGGAACCTATACACATATCTGTCACTGAGAGTGAATGCAAAGGGCTGACTGAAAAAAGGAGATTCAAGGTTCATTTCCAAGTTTTAACAATACACTAGAATGAAGATAATGCTGCCAGAAAATAAGACTCATATTCCTTAGAGGAGCAAGCACCACATTGCTTATCCAAAAGGAATTAGTATTAATGAGGAGGAACAAGGAGGTTAAGAGTATAACAAGACCACCAAGAAAAAAGTGCAGAACTCCTTCACTGGGCAACACTCACTTCCCTATGTTTCAAAGAGAGATCTGCTTTCAAGCTAAGACAGCATAATTTCTAGGCCACCTCTCAAGGATCTATCCTTAGCTTTCTGATGCTAAGTTTATATTTTTATCCTTAAAATGGACCTGCTGCTCCATCAATATAAAAACCCCACACATGGTGGCCTCCCTTTGCCTACCACCTTCACAACATGGAGTAGGCTGTCCAATTGCGGAGGAAAAGTCATCCCACTGCTAAGCCACTTACAAGGAAATTTACTCAAAACTTCATTCCCTGAAGCATGCAGATTAGCCAGACAGTCTGATCTTAAGCTTTCAAGCTTCCCCAAATTTTACTTGAAGTCACATTCTCATAGCTTCATAATTATGTGACATAAAATTGTGACATACTGGTGTTTTAAGAGCCAACATGATTTTTTTTTCTTTTCTTTCTTTTTTTAGGATTCTTGACATGGTTGTTTTGAAAATGCACTGTGGTCAGTGATACATCACAGGTAGGGAGTTGGTTCTTGACCCAAAGACCAAAGAAACTAACAAAAACAGCTTTATTTTAGTGCCAAGATGACTCCATTTCCTTAACTTAAAAAGTCTTACCAAAAGTTTATCAATCTAAGAAAAGTGAATATAGGAAAACAGTAATAAAATAAACTTGACTGAAAGACTCGCAGAAGCAGCATTTTCCATCTGTTTCATCCACCTCTTTATCCTCCAGCACGTCCGCCAGTGCACAGTGTAGGGGAAATGTGCAGCCCATACTGGTTGCACTGATTCCTGATTTGATCTTTGCCCAGTTCTTATTATGCCAGACCTTTTCCAGGATGCCAATGGCCCCAGAAAGCAAGACAGACAGTGCTTCTGCTTTCAAGAGCTCCCCTTCTTACCCAGATGCCCTTACAACTGGATTTTCAAAGGAAGAAAATAACGGATGGTGAGCTGAATATTCATTCCATTTTTATCTAGTATCACTTCTCATAGTTTAATTTTGTACAGGTGATGAACCCAACTTTCTGATCAATTAAAGCACTTGTGATTGCTGAACCTCAGAGGAAACTATGCATCTGCCTATCTGGCCTTTTGCCCAGCTATCAGAGTATAGAATTAGAGAATGTATAATTTGAGACAAAAATGTATTCTCTGTTGGAAGAATATTTCTACTCTGTAATTTAGAGATAAGTACATGCAGACTCGGACTGACCAGTTTCTCAGCAGAAAGAGCCAAACTGAGTTAGGTTTTCAACAGTGTTACCAACAAGGCTTGCTGAGGGACTCCAAGATGCAGTAAATAATAACCATGGGCAGAAGCATGTCCAGGGATATGAGCAGAGCTGGTATCCAAGGCACTAGTATGCACTTCTCTCCACATTCCAAGGTTTCTGGTTTAGATCCACAGGCAGAAGGTGGGAAGGCAAACTCTGTCATTAGATTTGAGGCAGCGGAGTCCAGGAGCTTAAGGCTGAGCACGAGCTGGACTCTCAGGGAGGCAGGTCTGGCCTTGCATTGGTGGTGGCTCTCAGGTCTTTGGGCAGAGCCTTGGGAGAGGACACAGCTAGCCTTCCCAGCCACAGTTCTACATGTGAAGATGGGATGCTAAGCTCACCATTAGAGCCCCAGATACACGTAGGCGCAAACCATTAGGAGAGCCAGCAAGACCACACACAGCAAATCTATAGCCACACCAGGAGGTATGGAAAAATTTCACCTGCAGAACATAAACTAATTGCATGTGAAATGTATACTATGGAGCAAAAACCCATACACTGTAAGGAATGATGTGATTTGAAAAAGCACATCATGAAATTTCTATGTATTAAAATTACAAATTTTATAATTAAAAACATAGAGAGTTGAAATAGTAAATTAGATGTAGGTTAAAGGAGACTTAGTAGGTAGAAAATATAGCTGAAGAAATTACACTAATGACTGTTTGAACAAAGAATAAATACTATGAAAGAAAGCTAGTGTTATAAAATTTAGAATAATGAAGTATAATACATTATTTGCCAACATCTCAGAAAAATGAAAGAAAAACAACACCTGAAGGAAGACCCAGAAATGATGAAAGACAGAAATCTACAAAAGCATAACATACTGTAACTTGAATGAATTTTTTAAAGAACCACTTTTGGATACACTGGATGAAACTATAAATCCAAAGGTCAAGGTAAAATCTTTAAAACACCCAGAAGAAAAATGGATTCTTTACTAAGAAATATCATTTAGATTAATATAAGCCTCCAAAGAATGCTATATGTGTATACCACATTCCACAATGAGTATATTCATTATGTATTACAAAAACATACTGATAAAAGAATTTTGAGGATATTAATTGATGTCACAAAACATTAGGAAAACTTCCTCAAAGAATTGGCAAAAAAATTACTGTCAACCACAGAATTTATCCTTCAAAAAAGGTGAAAATAAATATATATACTGATATAAGAAAAACTCAGAGGTGTTTCTATCAGCTGACCTGTATTTAAATAAATGCAAAAGGATCTGTCTCAGTCCCTTCTCCTTACTAAGACAAAATAGCCAACACCCACAGCTCAAAAGAGCAGGGGTTTATTTTGGCTCATGCTAGAGCCTGTTGTCCTCCAAGGAAGACAGCTCTATGGCAGAGAGGACTGGCAAAGCAAAAGCTGCTCTCACCAGGGCAGCCAGGAACTAGGGACAATGGGAGCACCAAGGAGGGAACCCCATGAGACATATTCTTCCAGCTCAGGCCCCCAGGGGCCAGGCTCTGTCACAGACCCCACTTGCTAAGAGCAAGTCATACACATTGTCTGTCCCTGTGACACAACCACCTTGTAAAAGGCCAATGTACAAGTGCATCAGGCTTTTAGTGGACATGATCCAAAACAGGATCTAATGATAAACATAATCTTAAAAGGATCATCTGAGAAAATCAAATATTTAACCAGTGTAGAATAGCAATAAAGATAATTTTTAAAGAGGGCACAATGAGAAATAACATCTAAGGTAAAAGAGAAAAATGGACAGAGTCACTACATTGGTGTCATTACCAAGTTGTCATATATGTTCACAAATTGTTTAGTGGGCTATGAGCACAGCAAGATGATTCATTTATTTATGTATTTATTTTTGTATTTTAGGAAAGGATCTACAGGGTGTTTAAGGTCTCACTACTAGATCAGACTCATAGTGATTCTCCTGTTGACAGCCTCCCAAGTGCTAGGATTACAGGAGCGTGCCACCCGCCCAGTAGTGCACCCAGGGAGCAGGATGAGCTTGGCCTGACAAGATGATGTTTAAATTGGTTTATTTATTTATTTATTTATTTACTCAGCAAAAAGTA
The DNA here is from genome assembly GCA_004027165.1 of Ctenomys sociabilis. Classification (NCBI taxonomy): domain Eukaryota; kingdom Metazoa; phylum Chordata; class Mammalia; order Rodentia; family Ctenomyidae; genus Ctenomys; species Ctenomys sociabilis. Next base: position 10,754 of record PVKA01017412.1, on the reverse strand, counting down.
TATATTTAAAATTAGCCAGTCAGACTCAGTTTAGATGATCCCAATTTTATTGGCAACATCCACTGCATCATAATCGGAAGCCAGTCAAACATATGTCTTCTCTCCATCAGGCTTGATTAAGGTATTGACCTTGGCAACATCGATGTCATGGAGCTTCTTCACAGCTTGTTTGATTTGGTGCTTATTGGCTTTGACATCCACAATGAACATGAGTGTGCTGTTGTCCTCAATCTTTTTCATAGCTGACTCTGTGGTCAGGGGGAACTTGATGATGGCATAGTGGTCAAGCTTGGTTCTCCTGGGGCCATTCTTCCGAGGGTATTTGGGCTGCCTCCAGGGTTGCAGTGTCTTGGGATGTTGGAAAATGGGAAACACTCATAGCCTTTTCTCTTTGTGGCTGTGGATGCCTTTCAGCATGGCCTTTTTGACCTTCCAATCTTTTGCTTTGGCTTTAGCTTTGGGAGGGGCAGGGGCTTCCAGGGGCTTCCTTCTTCATCTTTGGTGCCATCTTGGTAAAAAGGCTTTATTTATTTATTTGTAGTGGTACCAGAGATTGAACTCCAGATCTTAGGCTGCCAAGCAGGCTCTTATGCCACTGAGCTGTCTCTCCAGCCCTTAAACTGGCTTTCTAAAGTTAAAATGTATGGTACAAATTAAACATACATTGAAATAGTAGATTCAATACATTACAGGAATGAAATACAATATTTTTTAAAGGAAAAATTCAATTAACAACAAAAAGATAAGAAATGAGAACAGGGAATAAAAAATGATAGGAAGAATTGAAGTGTAAAACTAAAGTGATGATAACAAGCCTAACTAGATCAATATTCATAACAAATATAAATCGACTGATGAGTTAAAAGTCAAATTGCTAATTGGGGAAAAAATTTATGTGCTTAAACTCTGAGGACTTAACACAGAAAAGTTGACAATAACCATATGGAGAAAAATATATGCTCAGCTGAAGAAAGCTGTGAAGGGGCTTATCTCCAGCAGACAACTGGATGATAAAAAGCAAAATTCACCATAAAAAGTATAAACTTTAAAATATGAATGAAGTTGATGAGATGGTGTCAAAACTGATAAAACTATAAGTAAAATGTGCAGAGCTTGCGTTTGTCTGATGAATGCAAGGATTTAACACTATAACATGCTTAAAGGTCATGTGACTAAGTATCCAATTGAAGAGAGAAGTGATTATCTTATTAAGAGAAGGAAAAGCAGAGAAAAAATTGAGTATTCAATTATGGTAATGAAACATAATCACCAGAAAACTAGGATAGGAGGAACTGGCCCAAACTGATGAAGGTTCGTTAATCAAATCCAGGATCAGAACCATCTCTTTAACGCTTAAAGTAGCACAATGTCTGTATCATTAACACACCACACATTGCACTTAGAGTTCTAGGCAGTAAAAGTTAAAACAAGTTTTAAAATTTTAAGGACATAGCTCAGTGGAATAAACACCTGTCTGGCAAATGCAAGGTTCCCAAGTTGGGTGCCAATTGTAGAAGACTCTTTCAGGTCCTTGTCTCAGTCCAAAAAATCAATACTTGTAATCCCAAGGTTACGTTATTGGAATCCTGTCAAGTTGATTCCAATCTACCACTTTCCATGTAACCCACGGCGAAAATTGAAGACACTAAATTATATCTTTAATCATTGGGGAGTCAAGGGGCTCTAGGTCCAGCCACGAAGATGGCTTCCTGGAACCAAGAGAGCTACCCAGGGCCTCACCCGGTTTTTATTCAGTGGGGGAGTGGCTTGAGGAGGATTGACTGAGAATCATGGGAATTAGGTGATTACTATGAGCTGAGCTAGGCGGGTGGCCTAAATTTACCTCTGCCATATGCAGAGAGGGTATGCAGAAAGTGATCTGCATTATACAGTGTTTAATGTTTTGGAAAGTCTGGTGCTTCAGCTTTGATGTAGTCTTTCAAGCCCCAGGAAGTCATAGCCTCTTTCTTGAGGCTCAATCCCAGCTGACAGCGTGGAGCATTAGCTCTACCATCCTGTCTCAACCCGGCTCACATTAAGAAGCAGCAAGTTTATCAGGGAAACACGAATACCACCTTCAAAGACCATCACCATCACCTCAGCTAGACCAATACACATTGCTTAAGGCCAATTGAAGGATAAACAGAAGTCCTAGCCAACTCTCTACATAGCAACACAAGGAAATAGGATCAGGCTCAGGCAAAATGGAGACAGTCACTCTTCTTTCAAGGAGAGCTGCTCATTGGGTCCTCCACAAGGTTCCAAGTTCAATTCCCAGTACTTAGGGGAAAAAAATGCTGCAGTAATAGGAAGAAAAACCTTTCCACTAAATATCAGCACATCAGTGGTTCCTATGAAGTGGCCTTTAAATGTCCTACAGGATGGGAAAAATGTTTTGACAGCTCAGGCTAAAAAGTCTTTTAAAAGTCTGGTAAACTGTTATAAAGAAATGCCACTAAATTCTTAAAAGTGTTTTGCAGAAGTCAGTGTTTAGAAATAGCTGCCCACGGTGCATTGGTATAAGAATGATATAATTTACTAGCTAGATCCTTAAAATAGATAAAAGGTGAAATAAACTACATTTTGTATAAAGGAGAGACATCCATTAAAATATAACCACTGTTAATTTCCTTTCATCTTGCTTTGAAATTCTTTATCATTTTTACTATGTTATGGCATTGTCTTTAAAATAAAAAGTACTGAATCAGAATAAAAGAAGAAACTGTGGCTGTGAGGTCATATCATGTCTGATAACAGAATTGGAAGGAAGCGGGAATATTCCACTGGGATGAAGGGCATGGCCCCAAGAGGCTTCCTTGTTGATAGAGGCCACAGCAGGCTTCACAGTCGCCAAAGCCTCACCTGTTATTTATGAGTCAGACTCAGTTTTATCTTCCTCTGAGAGGTCTGTTCTCTCACAGCGTGCATGTACCCCCATCTCTCCACATGAAATTGGAAACGGAGAAAGAGTTCTCTGTACTATGACTTCAGAAATGTTCAACACCTCCCCCACTCAATGGTTTGAGACACTGAGGTGATAGGAGGATCTGTGAAAATCAGTGCTAAGCCAGGACTCAGAATGATTAGCTCTTAGTTCGCATTTTACCATCCCATGCCCTATGGGAATACATCCCTGCCACATGGAGGGCTGTCTGGGGACCAGAAGCTCAGTGCAGATATTCTCTGTAGAGGAAGCCAAGTGCTACCCCCTGGGATGTGCCCTGAACCCCAAGATTCATGCTGTTACATTTTCACAGATAAAGGACCCCTCCCGAAGTTCCAGAAGATGTAGGCTGCTGTGACTGCAATATTCATCTCAGATGGGGCTTTAATTGGAAATAGTCTCTTCAGATGTAATTATTTAAGATAAGGGTGAGGCTCTGCATCTAAAGAGTGATGTCTTTAGGAAACACACAGAGATGCCTGTAGATAAGACAGCTAGAGCTTCATGGAGATGGAGATTGGAGCTCTGTGTCCACAAGCCGAGAGACACCAAGGACTTCCCGATCCACAGGAGCCATCAGAAAGCCCAGACATTCCCTTCCTAGCCTGGGGGAAGAAGCCCCACTGAGGCCTGGACTGCAGACTTCTGGAACCAGAACTGTGGCGGATTGCTTCTCTGTGATTTAAACTACTTAGATTGTAATATTTAGTTATGACAGCCCCAGCAAATGAGTAAGAGCAAGTGTGTCCAAGACGAATAGTCGCTAAGCTCAGAGTTACAGAATTTAGAAAGTTCGTCCTGTTTCCCAGGATAAGATAAAAATAAACTGAGGTTTTAAACAGAATACCTAGAAATTATAAAATAGCTGAAATACAGAACATAATAATATTTAAGCAGTCCTGAATACGGCCTCTCCCCCACGGAACAGACAAGCTGGACAGCATTATCTGCTTCTGCATGGCGATGCCACTGAGGAGTTTGTAGTAGCAGCGGATTTTCTCATTTTCAATGGCATGAAAAGAGAAAACAAAGATAAAGTCTGAAATAAAACGCTTCCTTGTCTAGTCTCAGTATAGAGTATCTAGAATCTAGAAACAACCACTCCTAACATTTTGGCATTTCCCCTCGCCCTGCCTGCTCTCTGCCCCAGTCTCTTATCAGTGTTTACATGTGCTATGTGTGTGCCTGTGTGTATGGTGCTCTCAAAATTTGGAACCAACTCTTCATAAGCTTTGTAACCCACATTTAAGCACAGTAAAACAAAACAAGAATATTTGCCTTTGTCATTAAACAGTAATCTAGGTGTAGTTTTATTGAGGTGACTTGGATTTTTAATATTAATTTACTTCTAGAAGTCAAACTGCAAGGCTCACCACCCACCAATCCTGCCAGTGAACCTGTCCTATGCCAAGGACAGCAGACACCGAGCACAGCCAGAACTTCATGAAAGCCGCCCAGCACCATCCACTCAGTAGGAGAACACTGTATGTGGTAGCTTAAGTGTGAAACCCGGGAAAACCTGCATATCTCATCACGACCATGTAGAATTAGTACATAGGACATCTGTTTATGTCTATCTTTTTATAACAGTCTTATAATAAATTGTCCTAATAGCAATTCTTTTAAGACTTATTATACTGATCTCTATGTAGATTACTACATCAGCACCTATTTTTAAAAGACTGATGTAACTGTAAAATAATAAGTTAAATCTGTCAGTTTTATATACTTATATAAGCATTGTTATTAGCAAGTGCATGCTCAATAGGCAGCATTTCTAAATGACGTTCTCCCATTTGAAACATGGGATAAGATGAGAGCCAAATCATAAGCAGCAGTAGACATGGAAAGGACCAGCAGCCTCACAGTGCACTTTCCGAGCCAGAGTCCCAGTGGCCAGCTCTACTTTGACAGTACACTTTCCAAGGCCAGGCACAACAGCACATGCCTATAATCCCTGCACTCAGGAGGCTGAGGCAAGAGGAGCACTGCCAGTGTAAGGCCAGCCTGAACTGCAAAATAAGCTCAAGGCCAGCTTGAACTGTACAGAGAGACCCTGTTTCAAAGACAGACAGACAGAAAAAAAGGAAGGAAGGAAGGAAGGAAGGAAGGAAGGAAGGAAGGAAGGAAGGAAGGAAGGAAGGAAGGAAGGAAGGAAAATGGGAAATGCAACTGTCTCACATTTCTCTCTGTCTGGGCTCATTCTACAGATCAGCGCCCACCTACCTTGCTGACTGATCCCAGGTACCTGGCAGCAGTTTTTCATGCTGTGTGAACAGAACGTTTCCACATTTGCGTGTAAGTCACAGCTGATGCATAGAGTATCACTTGCTTCAACACCTACAGCTTATCAATACATCTTTATGGAACTGCTGCTTTATTTAATTCTGAGAGTTCTAAAGGTGACTGTGCTGAGTTTTCAAAACATAAATGTCTCTCCAGGTAGCACTGAATATTTCCATTTAATGTCTTACGACACTAACTACAACTGTCTGCACACTCTTAAACTCAGGTGATGGCTGCCTGGTGCCCGTGATGCCAGTGCTGGGATGATGCAGCAGCTTCGGCTCCCTCTTCTCACCAGGTGCTCTTCACCTTCTGACTTTTGGCTCTTGTGCTGATATCAAGTAAACCACTTCACAGTCTACTGACATGTTTTTTCCTTATTAACCATGAAGACACGGTGTCATTCTGAATACTTATCCTATTATTATAGTTTTAGGATGATGAAATTCACTGTGTTGATTACTGTACTGTGACATCCTCAATACCTTTAGAATTTTTATAGCTAACTTTAAGATTTGTCTATGTAATTAATGTTTCTGGCTTTTTTTTTTTTTGCATTTTTGAAGAAAATAGTGGCAAGTTTTATAACCAACTTTCTACTATGAATATTAGCGTCAACACTTTCTATGTTCTCAAACAGTCTTGATATGATTAAGAAATCTTCCTCGGAATTCAGGCACCTTTCTTAGTAACAAGTGCAGTCTCCAGTGCAAATGGGGCTCGGCCAGCAGCAAGAACAAGCATGACGTCACTGAGCTCGTGACCAGTCAGAATGGTCCAGGAGACTGGGGAGACTTAGGCCCCTGCCCACTTAGTCTCAAGATGAACAGCTCCTTTCCTTTACCAGTTTAGCTAATTAAAGAGACACACTATAAGGAAGAGATAATGCTAAGGTGTTTTATTCCATCAAGTAATTTGGTTTTATCTTCACAGAGGTAGAGGGAAAATTTTACACAATTTTTAAAAGTGTGATTTTATATTTTTATCATTTGCTTCTTCATATTTTGCTTTTCTTCTTCTAGTTTTCCAATACCTTCATTTGAAAATTGATTTATTCTATGCCCATATATTTGTACGTAAGCATTTGGTATCATCACTCCAGTATTTCCCTGTCAGTAGTATATGGCTAATTATTACACTCTGCACTTCTTGTCTGGCTATCTTATAAAGAGAACGTTTTCATAATTTTTATTTTTATTTCATTCATTTATCACTCAACAGGCTACTTCAAGGTTGCTGAATGTCTCTTTATTGCCCATATTTTTCAGTTCATGTATACCCTGATACATGAGCAAAAACCATAGAATTGTTTTCTGTAATTTCTTGAAGTGCTGCATCGTGTTACATAGATTACATTTTTTACCCTTTTTTTCTCTTTTCCCTTTATAGTTTTTTTCTTTAATTGTAAAATTTTAATTTTTATGACAATAGAGGATGATGTAACAAGTTCACATTCCCAAACACCCCACAATTACTAGCTAAGTGCAACCTAACATCATGGTTCTACCTATACCTGGGTTATTTTATATTATATATATATATATATATATATATATATATATAGATATAGATATAGATATATATATATATATTATGGAGAAAGAAGTAGCAGTGAGACAGTTTCAAAACTGCTGAGTAGGACACTTATAATAATTAATACATTGTATATTGTCCTCATAGAGGTTACTCATAGAACAAGATACAGACATGATATCTTGTCTAAACACTATTAGTTCAAAACCTTTTGCTCATTGAAGTAAAAGTAGTCATATATCTATGCTATTTTGTACATAGATATGTATGTGTGTGTGTATATATATATATATATATATATATATATATATATATATATATTCACTGTACAGTGTTTCAGCGTAAATCCTGAGGGGATTTGACTGACCTTGTCAGATACAAAAGTTACATTCTTTGCTATATAGGTCTTGCTTTATCTTGGTCTTAACCATCCAGCAGAAAAGTATGAAAATGAGGTATATAAAGTAAAGCCATATTAATATGCTGAGCTGTGAAAGGGTCAAGTCAACAGCTTCTGACACCTGGGTTATTCTGAAGTAAAACCATCTTTCTAGGTTAAGATTGGATCTCTAAAATATAGAAAATCTAGAAATTGTAAGTACAAAACTCCAACTCCTACAAGTTAATGGTCATTCCTTAATGGTAATTATTACATTATGGTTATTGTTTGGATTCCTCCAATTATCTCCATATTTTTCGTTGGATATGTTCACCAGGATCAAATAAAATCTCTAGGCTTTGCTGCATGTGTGTATAAATTTTATTTAATAGCTTGGTGAATTGAGGTGAAATGCATACATTATAGAACTGTCCTTGCAAGTTTAAAATGTTCTGAATTTTAACACAACACATAGACTTCTAAGCCCATCCAAAGTCAAATGACCCCCTTGCTCTGCAATCAAGACCCTCCTCCCATCCTTCACCACTTCTAACCACTAATGTATGCTAGGTTCTCACAGTTTTAGTTTTCTCAGAGTCCCCAGGTAGAATGCAATGTTGATTTGATGCAATGTTTTATTTTGGATTCCTTTATGTAGCATGATGCTTTGGGGAATTCACTCATATTGGTGTATGTAGCAGAAGTACACTTCTCAGCCTAAGAATGCACTTATGTTCAATGTGTCTCTTATGTTAGGAATGAACTCATGTGTTACCATCATTGTCTGGATATGTTCAAGCTTATCCATTCATAGCTAATGCTGTAATGCAAAAAGCCATTACAAACATGTAAACAGGTATTTGTGTGTGCTTGTATTTTTATTATTCTTGCATAAATGCATAAGAACTATGGTAAGGGCATGTTTTTGACAAATTGAGAGCTAATTTCCAACAACACCACATGCTACATCACCATGAGCAATGCCAGAAACATCAGCCATTCTAGGACCACACCACCACTCAGTCCTGGGAATTTCAGGTTTAATTACAACCACTGTAGGAAAGAGGTAGGACTCTCATAGTGGGTTAGAATGTACTTCATGTGCCTATTTGCAAGCCATACTATCTTAGCTATTGATATAATGGGTCCTATATTTTGTCCATTTGTTGGGTTATTTGCTTTCTCATAGTTAACTTATGAGAATTCTTTTTTATAATCCAATTATGAACTCTTTATCAAGTTTATGTTTTATGAATCTGTTCTCCCAGCGTGGTCCATTTTATTAAAAGTGCCTTGAAAGAACAGCAGCTCTTCATTTTGATGGAATCCAATTACTCCATGTGATTTGTTTTATAGTTGACATCATAGCTAAGAAATCTTCATCCAAACAAAGATCACATTATGTGTGTTCTTCAAAACTAATCATAGTTTCTTATTTTATACTAGATCGATTCTGAGTTAATGTTTGAATAGTACAAGGTATCTGTTAAGGTTTGTTTATTTTGAAGATAAACATTCAATTGCTCAGCATAGTTGTTAGAAAGGAAACCTTTACTTTATTGAATTTTCTTTGCATCTTTGCCAAAAATTAGTCGACCACCTATGTGCCTCCCTCCTTCAGGATCACCTGCATTCTGCTGATCTCTGTCCCTATGCTGCTCTCCATCCCATGAGTGCCTCATCCTGATATTCCACTGTGAGCATTCCATCAGTTATGTGTGAGTCCTCTGTGCTTGTTTGTTTTATCAAAACTGGTGTGGGTATTCCCCTTCAGTAAATAATTGTTGAACTTTTTATCAATTTCTATGAAACTGGGATTTTGTTCAGTGTTGCCTTACTGGCATCTTAAATATTATAAGTTATCTAGTTTGTGAATAAAACTTCTCCTCATATATGCATGTCTTCTTTAATTTTTCTCACCAATATATAGTACTTTTCAGAAAATATAGATATAGATGTGGGCGTGGGTATGGATGTGGATGTGGATGTAGATGTGATATAGATAGATAGATAGATAGATAGATAGATAGATAGATAGATAGATAGATATAGATACATAGATATATAGGTTAGTTCCTAAATAGTTCATGTTTTGTGCTTTGTAACTTGTAGTGCTGTTTTATTTCAGGTCTCAATTGTACATCACAAGTGATATACAGATGTTACTGGGTTTTGTACACTAACCTTGCATCCTGCAGCCCTTCTAAGCTACTTTCTAGTACCATTCTGCATGCCAGTGTTCAGGGAATATCTTGGAGGAAAGCCTTCATTGCTACACAAAGTGCGAGCTGTAGCTCTTTCAGAAATGTCTTCTATTAATCTGAGGTCATTCACTACAATGATTAGTTGAATTAAAAGTGGGGTTTTGTTGTTTTGTTTGTTTGTTTGTATTTTAGGGAAGAATCTACAGGGTGTTCAGGGTCTCACTACTACAGGGTGTTCAGAGACTCATAGTGATCCACCTGTTTACAGCCTTCCAAGAGCTGGGATTACAGGCGCATGCCACCATGCCCACTCTCAGTTGCTATCTCAGTGCACCCTGGGGAGCTAGGCCAGCACAGCAGGCCCAGGGATTGAACTCCCAGACCCTGACCCTGCTTGCATGTGCTTTAATCCACAGAGCCATTTGATGGGCCCTTAAAAGTGGTATTTTATGTTATTTTTCAATATAAAGGGTGTTGAGTTTGATGAAATTGAAAAGATCCTATTGCTTTGCTTCTTTATTCTTTTGAAGAATAACATCAATTGATTTTCTAATGTTGAATCAGCATTGCTTTCCAAGAAGAGGGGAACAGTTGGCATGATATATTATCAAGTTTATAAATGCTAGACCTGGTGTGTCAATGCATTAAGCACTTTTGCATCTTTGTTCACAAAGCACATTGGTGGCTACTGTTTCCTTGTAATAGTGGTGGGGCTTTTGCCTGACAGAAATTCTGACCTCACCCAATCAGGAAATGTCATTCTTTCTTTGGTTTTCTGAGAAAGTTTATTTAAATTTGCATACTTCTTCCCAAAATAAGTAGTGAATCTTACCAGAGAAGCTGTCAGGACCTGGAGTTTTCTCTGTTACAAAAGACATAAACAACATTGAAAGATTTAAGCAATAAACTCAACGTCTGAAATAATCATATCATGGTAGTAGTTCTAGTCTATTGCTTCTTTAGTGAGAACTGGCAGCTTGGAACTTACAAAGAAGTTATTTATTTCATCAAAGATCATGAATTTACTGTCAAGAAGTAATCTGTAATGCCTCCCACTACATTTTATTAAGATCAGCCATCCATTAGTCAGCTGAGCTGTCTTTTCTTTTTTTATTCAGCACAGGCAGGAGCTTATTAATTGCATTGATCTTTCTTAAAATTCAGCTTTGGATTTCATCAATTTCCTATATGTTTTTATGTCTTTAATTTCTTTGATTTCTGCTCTTATCATTTTTACTTCCTGCATACTGTTTTGGTTTAAGTGACTCTCTTGTGTCCAGTTTCTTAAAATGAAGCTGAGATAATTGATTTAAGACTTTTCCTTTTTAATATAAGCATCTTCATTTTATAAATTTCCACTGAAGCACTGTTTTAGCCATGTCTCACAAGATTTTCTTATTGATTTTCA
>PVKA01017411.1:8891-45932 GCA_004027165.1 Ctenomys sociabilis | reverse complement strand
ATATATTTATTCACGTCTTCAATTTCGTTCTCTGAGAAGTGTGTATTCATCTCAAATGCCCATTTCTGAATTGAGTCTTTAAATTTTAGGGCCTTGTTATATCTTAGTTCTTTATATATTATAGACAGTAGACCTCTGTCTGACTGTGTATTAGTTAGGATTTTTTCAAAATTTGTGGGTTGTCTTTTCACTCTGTTGACAATTTCTTTTGACATGCAGAAGCTCCTTAAGAAGAGTTGATCCCTGTTGTTGACTCTTTCAAATGCTTTCCCTGCGAATATATGTTTGTTCATGAACTCTTTACCTACCCCTATTTCTTCAAGTGTTCCTCTTACTTTCTCTTCCAGGAGATTGAGTGTTTCTGTTTTAATGTTTAGATCTTTAATCCATTTTGACTTTAACTTAGTGCATGGTGATAGAACTGGGTCAAGTTTTAGTTTTCGGCATGTAGAAAGCCATGTTTTCCAGCACCATTTGTTAAAGAGGCTATCTTTCTTCCAGTGAGCTTGTGTAGCCCCTTTGCCAAAGATAAGATGGCTGAGTGTGATTATAAATGCCTCTACATCTTCTAATCTATTCCACTGATCCTCAGGTCTATTTTGTTGCCAATGCCATGTTGATTTTATCACAGTGGCTTTATAGTATAATTTCAAGTCAGGAATTGTGATGCCTCCTGCCTTGTCTTTATTGGCCAAAATTGCCTTTGCTATTCTAGGTCTTCTGTGGTTCCAAATAAATTTTAGGAATGATTTCTCTATGTCTGGAAGGTATGTTGGTGGCAGTTTGATAGGGATTGCATTAAATCTGTACAGCAATTTTGGGAGTATGGCCATCTTCACGATGTTGGTTCTTCCTATCCAGGAGCATGAAATATCTTTCCATTTTCTGAAATCCTCTATAATCTCCTTTCTTAGGGTAATTTTCTGTGAAAAGATCTTTGACTTCCTTGGTTAAGTGAATCCCAAGGTATTTCATTTTCTGTGGTGCTAGTGTAAAAGGTATTATTTCTATTATTTCCCTTTCAATGTGCTTGTTTTCTGTGTAGAGGAATGCTATTGACTTTTGAGTGTTGATTTTGTATCCTGCTATGCTACTGAATTTCCCTGTCAGTGCTAGTAGTTTCTTGGTGGACTTTTTGGGGTCTTCCAAGTAAAGTATCATGTCATCTGCAAATAGTGATGATTTAACTTCTTCTGTACCTATTCTTGTTCCCTCTATTTCTTCCCCTTTTCTAATGGCTGTTATTAAGGATTCCAAGGCTATGTTGAATAGGAGGGGTGATAGAGGACATCTTTGTCTTGTACCTGGTTTAAGAGTAAAAATTTCAGTTTTTCCCCCATTTAGGATTATATGAGCTGTTGGGTCATCATAGATGGCTTTTATCAAGTTAAGATAGAGTCTCTCTATTCCAGTTTTCTGTAGGATCTTGAGCATGAGTGAGTGTTGGACTTTGTCAATGGCTTTCTCTGCATCAATGGAGATGATCTTGTGGTTTTTAGATTTCAGTCTATTAATATAGTGTATTACATTTATAGATTTTCGAATATTGAACCATTCTTGCATCCCTGGCATGAATCCTACATGGTCATGGTGTATGATCTTCTTGATGATTTGCTGTATTCTATTTGCCAGGATTTTGTTGAGTATTTTTGCATCTATGTTCATGAGGCAGATTGGCCTGTAGTTCTCCTTTTTGATTGTGTCTTTCCCTGGTTTTGGAATCAGTATTTTACTTGCCTCCAGAAATGATTTTGGGAGGACTGTTTCCTTTTCAATTTCAAATTGAAGAGTTTGTGGAGTGTGGTGATTATATCTTCTATAAATTTCTTGTAGAATTCAGCTGTGAATCCATCAGGACTTGGACTTTTCTTTGTTGGTAGGCTTTTTATTATGTTTTATATTTTGTTGACTGTTATCAGCTTATTGAGAGTTGTTATATCTTCTTCATTCAGTTTTGGTAATTTGTACGTTTCGAGGAATCTGTCCATTTCTTCTGTGTCTTGTGTTCTGTGAACATAAAGATTCTCGAAGTAACTATTGATAATCTTCTGAATTTCCACTGAGTCTGTGGTGATTTCACCCTTTCTATTCCTTATTGCCTGTACTTGAATTTTCTTTTGCCTCTTTTTGATGAGGTTGGCAAGAGGCTTATCAACTTTATTTAGTTTTTCAAAGGACCAACTTTTTGTTTTGTGGTTTCTTTGAACTGTTTTCTTCATCTCAGTTGAATTAATTTCTGCTCTCATCTTTATGATTTCTTCCTGTGTTTGTGCTCTGGGTTTTGTTTGCTCTTCTTTTTCTAGTTGTTGGAGGTGCAACATTAGGGTACTAATTTGTTCCCTTTCTGTTTTCCTAATGTGTGAGTTCATAGTTATGATTTTCCCTCTAAGATCTGCTTGCATCACATCCCGTAAATTCCGGTAAATTGTACTTGAATTTTCATTGAATTGTAGATATTGTTGAATTTCTTCTGCAACGCATTGACTGCTGAGTAGGGTGTTGTTTAGTTTCCATGAATTTAGTGGATTTTTCTGGTTTCTTTTGTCATTTATTTCCAGTTTCATTGCATTGGGGTCAGATAGTATGCATGGGATGATTTCTATTTTCTTTCATATACTTAGGCATGACCTCTGGACTAGTATGTGGTCTATTTTGAAAAATGACCCGTGTGCAGCTGAAAAAAATGTGTTTTCAGCTGTGGTTGGGTGAAACACTCTGTATATGTCCACGAGGTCCATTGGTTCCAAGCTCTGGTTCAGTTCTGCTACTTCCTTGCTAATTTTTTGTCTGGTTGACCTATATGCCCAGTACTTTGATCAATGGATCATACAGTACTTATATTTTTCACTTTAAATATGTATACTGTTATTATTAAGCAAAGATCCCTATCTAATTGACTAACATGGCTACGAGATAATATATCATAATTTAAAATTCTATGGCAAGATATCAGAAACTCTTCTAAGTAGCATGCTGCAGCTTCTCAAATCCATTTATCTCCTGACAGTTCTATGAGGTCGGCACAACATTATCATTATTTCACACATGGGGAGACTGATGTCTAGAGGTATGGTTGGAGAAGTCTAGAGAGTGACATCATCCCTTAGATCACATGTACTGTGCTATTAGCTTTTTCAGTAATGCTTTTCCTGAGCCACTTGACTCTATAATAGGTTTCAAAATTTTCAGCTCTGGCTATGCATCAGAATTGCTACCTTAGTTCATGCCATTATAACTAAAATACCGCCAACTAAGAAGCATAAACAGCAATAATCGATGTCTCAGTATTGTCATGGCTACGAAGCCCAAGATTCAGGTGGTGGCCAATTTGCTTCTTGAGAAGGGAACTTTTCTGTCTCTGACGATGGCCATTTACTTGTTGTACCTGCAGAAGGCAAAGAAAAATCTCTGATGCCTCTTCTTACAGGGGCACTAACTCCATTTATGAAGGCTATGCCTTTTATGATTTGGTCCCCTCCCATATCATGCAACTTTCCACTGATGAGAAACAGTGCCTGACCCATCCAAATTAGTAGATGGAAGATTTGTGTGGACTCATAGTTGCAGTGGTGTTAGTCCATGGTGAGCTTGCTCCAGGGCCAAAACATCCTACCAGAGGCGTGTGGCAAAGAACAACTGCTTCGCTCATGGTGGGAAGGAGCAGAGTGCAGGGGTAGAAGAACCGGAGAGACAGGAAGTGTCAGGGACCAGAATACATCATTCTAGTTCACCTCAGGGACCTACCTCCTTCAAACAGGCTCTTCCCCCAACTGCACATTCAGCTGTGAGCTCACCAATGGGTTGGTCCCAGGATGAGCACAAGGCCCTCGTGGTCTCATCTAATATCTCCCTATCTGAATGCCTGAGCTTTGGGGGGAGCATTTTATAACAGATCATCACACCCTTAAAATATTCCACTCCCAGACACCATCACCTTGGGGCTTAGGACTTAAGCATAGGAATTTTGAGGGAACATAAACACACACTTTGTAGCTGTCACTTAGGACAGTGGTGGCAAACCTATGGCACATGTGCTGTAGCTGGCTATTTGTTATTAATGAAAGCTCTAAAAGGTTTCACCATCACTGGTCTAATGATCAAATATCAAATATTTTTACCGATGACCCATTAACACTAATGGAATCCCTCCATGGGGTACAGGCAGAGATTGTTCTTTTTTATTTTTTAATACCCCTGATGATTACCACATAGTCACAACTGAGCAAATGCTACATAGCACTAATTACAACTGCACAAGATGGCATGGATTCAGTTGAACAAGTCTTTGTGGGTAACAAGGCTTGTTTTGTTTAACACTAACAAAACCAAGGCCTAGAGTCTCACTGGTTTGATGCGAGAATCTGATGATGAGAAAGACAGTTCTGCCCACGTGTATGCGCCTCCTCTTCTCTGTGGGTTGGTAAGTGGCAGCTCAGTGTCAAGGTCCAGCTTTGCTTCAGCTGCTGCCTCCTCCATGAAGTGCTTCACCTGACACAAAGAATGCAGTCTATGCATCCATATACAGAAGCCTAAAAGCATTCAAAGAACCAGAGAGAAAACATACACACACATCAGGAGGTAGATCTCATATTATATTTTTACCCCCTTCAAGACTTTGAGGGGGCCAGGGAAATGGCTCAGTGGAATAAGCACTTCTCTGGCAAGTGCAAGGGTGTGGTTTCAATCCCTGGTTCTGCCAAAAAAGGAAAGAAAGACTTTGAACAATATTGTCTATGGGAAAGCATTTCGCAAAGTACAATATGCAACATGTACATGATAGATCAAGAGTACTCACTGGCTCACATAGGCATTCTTTCCTCAGATGTAAGCACACTATGGAGGAATCCACTCAGTGCACTAAGCCATGGGATGGCTTTACACTGTTAGAATGTCTACAGGGACCCCTAATTTGGGTATTTGGAAACCAGTTGAGAGCACTTTGTAATTAAGGGAACACGCAAGAGTTGTGTCCAAAATTAGAAATTGCCATTTCACCTTGTTTTTCATCAGGCAGTAGAAAATGGGGCAACATTTGAGTGTGATGAGGTGAAAAATCAAGAAAGAACACAGATGAGTAGCAACCTGGAGAAATGACCTAGCCTGGATACAGGCTAGAAATGGGCTGTCACCAGGAACACTTAGCATCTGTGCCACAGTCTGATCTAACATTTTCATCTGCTTGGGATGCTACAACAAATACCACAGAGTAGATTGCAAGCAAAAGAAATTATTTTTACTGAGAAGCACCACATACCAGGTCATGGGGCGGATCTGGCACCCACCGAGGGCTCACTTTCTGGTTTACAGAAAGTAACTTCTAGAAAACTGTGGCCTCTTCTGTCACTGGTCCATTCATGTGGGCTCCATGTTCCTGACCTGGACATTTTCCAATGCTTTACTTTCTAACACCATCACACTGAAGATGATTTTTGAACAAAGAATTTTGGGGTGACAAAGCCTTCAGTCTGTGGCACTTAGAACAATAGTTCTCTGTGTGGATCCCAACAAAAAAAGCATCAGGGACAGCAGCAACTGTTAGCAATGCAAGCACGTCTCAGACCTATTGGGACATCTAGCAGATGGGGTCCCATATTCCATTTCATCATCCCTTTGGGGTGACTCTGCTGTGCTCTAAAGTTAAAGTACAATGTGCCTATTGTGCTTCATTCTCTTCTTTCTCTCTTTTGGAACAGTACATGGTCAAAAGACTATTTTATTCCCTGTCAGCTGCTGTCTGGCCAACAGCAATCCGTCATAAGATACATCCCAATCTCAGAGTCCTTAAGATGTGAAAAGCTGCACTTTAAGTCACTGAGATAGGGCAAAATACACAGAGAGGTATTGAGAGACACTTCTAAAGAAGTCCTAAAGAAATAGTGATGCAGCAACACAGTCATTTTGCCCAAGGCTGTCTGTGGGATTCCTGTCTTCACCTCTTATTGTTGGAATTCACACTGATGAGAATAAAGTAGGTGGAAAGACCTAGGGTTGCTCAGGCGTCAGTGGCTTCTTCTGGTCCCAGGACAAGTTGGTGCTCATTTGCTGGGATGCAGGACATTATGGGTCACAGTCACACCCAGCCCCATCTCAGCAATCAAGGGACTTCATATGGAGGTTTCAATCTGTGATTCTGAGACTCAATGAATTTACATTTTAAAATGCCTCCCACTGTAAATATGTCAGGGGACAGGAATGATAATATTTGGGTCTGGGAGCATTTTATTACCTGCAATCTGTCAAGTCATCAAGGTATAGCTCCTAAATATATACAGCTGCCAGCGTTGTTATTTGTCGACAGTAGATCAACAAACCAAAAAAGTGAAATAAATATAAATGTCTTTTAGCAGACCACTAATACCAATTGTTTCTGGGGACTGGAAGAGAGGCTTGGTCTTTAACCTCCATCTCTATGCTATCTATGAAAGAGAATTTGATTTGTTCTTGGAAAAAGAATAATTAAAGATGAACCAGGTAACAGAATCTTAGATTTAGGTTTTTTTTTTTTTTTTTTTTTTTTTTTGTGTGTGTGTGTGTGTGTGTGTGTGTGTGCCTTTGTTAACTGACAAATTTAAAGAGAAAATAAATTTTGCTAATAATGGTACTGGTGTAAGAATGTACTGATGTAGCTCCTTGTGATCTTTTATGGGAAGAAGTGGTTTAAAACTCAGCATCCACTATGGTATTTCACTCTGTTAATTATACATCTAGAAGAAAGGAAGTTTGCAAAGATCGAAGAGCCACCTGTTGACGGTGGCTGCTGCTAAATAAGGGAGTTGTATCCATAGATAGATGCAAAAATTAACGCCTTGTTGAAAGGGTTTGCTCAGTTAAGCCCACTTGTTTTCTCAGGGATTTAGAAGCAAACTATGACATGTTAATTACTGATAGTCAGAAGTGACTTCCTGGAAGGAAGATGAAAGAAAGCCTCACTCTGCCTCTTTCTCATTTTATACTACAGGCTATGCCATGGTTGTTTAACCAAGCACTCTGCCAGCAAAAGGCTTCCTTTTTTTTCCACTTGGAGCTCATAACGGTTCACAGCTGAGCTCTGAGGCCAGGACACAGACTTGCCGTATGCAACATTCACTCAGGCTGATGCATGCCGAGAATGTTTTGCAACAAACATCTTTGTGCAAGCTCCTACAACAGGACTTGCAGACCATATTTAGATAACAAACATATAATTTTTATATAGTAATTGTCATGTCACTTGTAGATTTTTAAACATTTTGTTTGTTTACTAGTACATGTTTGCAGTACATGAAGTCTATATCCATCTTTGGGAGCAGGTGCATGAACATAACACAGCTTTTTTTTGTGGCAATCACTTCCCCTTTGTATCCACCTCTTTCCCTCCATCTCTAAATCCCCTTTCCCTGTTTTCATTCTTATATTATTCTTATGCTCAGCTCAGGATTATGACATATAATATTTACATTCATTGTGGGTATTTAGTACATGTACATCACATAGCTGATTTTAATTGATATTATAGTAGCTAATTATCCTAAACTCCTTAATTTATCATTAAGACTGTTCTTTCTGACACTCTGAGAGGCTGCATCAGGAGGATTATAAGTTTGAACCCAGCCTGGGAAATTAGCAACTTAGCAAGTCCCTATCTCAAAAGAAAAAAATTAAAAAGGTCTGGGAAGGTAACTCAATGTGAAGATCCTGGGTTTATTCTGTAGTATTATATGTGTGTGACAGAGAGAGAGAGAGAGAGAGAGAGAGAGAGAGAGAGAGAGAGACAGAGAGACAGAGAGACAGAGAGACAGAGAGACAGAGAGACACACAGAGAGAATAAATATAATTAAGAGGGACATTCACACAAAGTAGCCACTTGACACTAGCTGTTTAAAACATTCCATTGGTTCCCAAGTCTGGACAACCCTTGATTGTATCTGGCACTGTAACATCAAGCAGCTCCCACAGAGGCTAGTATCATGGGCTTCTCCTTCTCTCAGCAGCTGAAGCCTGCAAGGAAGCTGAGGTTGAGCCCCCTGCAATTGCAGGCTTGTATGTACCATGTCTTCTGGCCTCAGCCTGGACCACAATAGCAGTGGAGGGATGGCTCTACCCTACAACTGAGGCCCATTCCCTGATGGCCTTCTCTACAAGCAGGGGCCATGGTAGAACCTCTGTATTTCCCATGCCCACTCAAGCTTGGCTACTCAGGGCTACCTCTGCTCATTGTCAGAGTATTTACAGCAGCAACTCCTCATTTTAAATGTATCAAACTGGTACTTGCACATCAATGTTCAGCAGATTATTATTCATGGTAATCAAGAAATAGAAACAACTCGTGTGTCTGCTGATGGGTACAAATCTGGCCTATTCACACAGTGGACTATCACTCAGCACTGAAAGACAATGAAGTTTAGGGACATGCCACTCAGATGAACCTCAAAGGTAACATGTTGATTAAAATGAACTATACAAAAAAGGCAAGTATTCTAAGACTATACTTACATGAAGTTTTTTTTTTTTCTTGTGGGGGGCTTTTTGAGACAGAGTCTTGCTATGAAGTTCAGGCTGGTCTTGAGCTCACTTTGTGGCCAAGGCTGGTCTGAAACTTTCAATGATCCTCCTGTCTCAGCCTCTCCAATGCTGGGATTATAAGCATGCACCTCCATGGGCCACCACACCATGCTCCTGAAGTTCTTAAAGTAGTAGTCTCACTCATGGAAACAAAGTAGAATGGTGGTTGCCAGGGGCCAAAGGAAAAGAGCAGTGGTTGTTATTGTTGATAAATCAGGAAGATGAAAGAGTTCTGGGGACCAATGGTGAGGAAATTTGCACCATGTGGATGTACTTAATAACACCTAAAATGATGAAAATATTAAATTTTACATTACACATATTTTAATACACTAACAATGAGAAAACATTGTGAAAAGAAGAGCACAACACTTTTTTCTATCATAAATTATACCAAACTCTACAATCCCCCCAAACTTTTCAAAAATGTAATCATAAGGTGTTCAATTTTGTAGGTACTGTGGATCAATGCATTAAGTACTCTACTCATGTTGTAAGAGAGTAAGAGGGGGCTGAAAGAACTTGAGGGATTTGGAAATGCATTTTGAGTGTGGCACTGACCAAAACAAGGAAAATGTTATGGACATGAAGCAGTATGCTCATGTGCTATGAATACTACAATATACCCCAGCTTGCCCTTCCTCAGCAACATGCATTAGCCCAGCACCCACTGGCAGCCTAGCTCTGCAGGAGGTTCGCCATTGGAGAGAAGTGTTCAGCAGAGCAAAGGTTAAGTACATCCCTCAGTTCATTTCCAATTCAGGAAAGAAGAAGGAACGAATTGCTATGGTTTGTGTCCAGCTGTTCCCAGCAAAGCCTCACGCAGTCATAGGGGCAGCTTCTAGAGGTTGTGATTAATTCATGACCCAATGCTGGGATTACAGGTGTGAGTGCCACACCTGCCCTGGGGTGGATAGCCTGAATACAATAGGAGAAGGGAGAGAGGCTTGCTAGCTGCAGCAGCAGCTGTTCCTCCCTTTGCTCTTTGCTGTTTTCTGCCTGTGAATGGAAACTGTGTCATGTGCCACTCTGCCTTGGTGCCAGCTGAGTATGAACTGAAACCTCCAAAAACCGTGAGCTAAATAAACCTTTCCTTCCTTAATTTTGGGTGTTGGGTATTTTTTCCCAGCAATGAGAGAAAAGTAACCAAGACACTAACCAAAATTATTCATGAAATAAATGAAATAGCTGGAAGTCTGTCATCACAATTTCTTCTCTACCATTCTGTGCTCTTCTCTGACATTCTTACAAAACCAGATGCATGCAGCAGCCAGGCGTAAGCTGTGGACCACACGACCAGTTGATGACTCCTGCTGCCGTCAACTTGTGTTCTCAACGTTCCTGTCTTCATTTGTAAATTAGAGCTGACGATGTTGACCTTTGAAAGTTTCTCTGAGGAGTAAATGAGTTGAACGGAAGGTAGCCCACCCACCCTGGGGAATGCCAAGTAAGTTCTAGCTTCTCAGCCTTCTCCGCCTTTGCCTCCTTACAGCGAATCAAGCCATCAGCAGAGACTGGACTGGAAGGTGTAGTGCTGAGGAGCCAGGAAATTCAGGTGTGATCATGAATGCCAGTTGCTGGGAGTGGAATCCCCGCCCAGCAATTGCTGCTGCGTAGCCCCAGGCATGTTTGTCTTTCATTTTTTGAAGGACTCCAGCACAGCCTATGAAATTATAAATACACTGACACTTGTAAATGGAAACAGTGTGAAACCGAACTGCTCAGAGGGCATAGATGTGTAAGGGACATTGCTGGGAGAAGGGGACACAAAGAGAAGGGGCACCTAGATGTGATAGGACATCACTTCATAACACTGACGTCATTGCACAATACAGACTCCAAAAAATCTATCAGTGATACAAATACACATCAGGAAAGAAGAGCCCATCACTGCAGTCTTCCTAGGAAACCTGGAAACAAAACTGCTGTCATCTGAGAAAGCAATATAAAACGTAAAAAATGAAAAACAGTTTTCTGGAGATGTATGTATTTTTTATAATGGGCTCACATTTTAGGTGATGTGTTGGATATTCAATAAATAAAAAATTATGTGCATGAAATTTGTGTAGTTTCTGTTTTGCTGGTTTTATTTTTTTAATTTGTCAAGGGGGTGGAATTTGAATCAAGGGTCTCACGCTGCTGATCAAAGGCTTGAAACTGAGCCATATCCTCAGCTCAGTGATAGTATCTGTTGTCAATAATTTCCATGACTTGTCTTTTCATTCTACATAGGCACTGCACATAGTTGCATAATGCTGTACTTTTCATTTTTTGTTCCTTTTATAAACTGGCACCATAGTCTGTTGCAGGATTTAACTCTAGTTAGAACCTGGTTAAAATGAGTTGGGGTATGTGTACAGGCAAGAGGTAATGGTTCAGGCGCTGAAGGCCAGAACGCCACCTACGGCACCATGTCCTCTTTCCATGACTATCATAAAGGCCTTATGAAAGTTCATAGAAGAAAAGAAAGTCATGAGCATTCCTGCTTTTCATTAACTTATTATTTTCAAATCTGAGACTACTTTAATGTCAGGCAACTGTGATCTCTTCATGTGGTTTATCTCACCTGGTGATCACAATTCTATGGGGCATGTTATGGGCATTCTTTCAATTTAATACATGTTATGACGCTCACAACCAAGGGAAGGTGGGGAAGGGCAAAATCTCAGCATGCAGGGTTCAGGCTGAAGACCATATTTCAGGTGTTCAGGAAGCATGGACGGAGAGCTTGAAGACACAAAAAGGTGGTGCTAATTGTGCTTCAAGGAAAGTGAGGGCAGGTTACCTGGTGGCTTTCTCTGCATGCAGCCTTCTGTTCGTGTTTCTGCTCTAGGCCCCCAAGGAATGAAAAGGCTTGCAGTCCTTTACTGAGATTCTGCAAGCCGAAACTTTTTCTAGTTGCAAAATAGAGAATGAAGTCCTATTATTAGCTTTCATTCATCGCAACTAGAGAGGACTAATTGGGATAATGGGCCAGGTCCTTCAAATGGGTTGCAATTTTAATATGAAAAAGAAAGCCTTATATAAAAGTAGTGTTTTTAACCAGGATTAAAATTATCTTTCTGCTTTAGTTCATTTTTTAAAAAAATTCTGATTAGAGGGCTCAGTTTCCTTGACATTGCTAAATAATTAAAATGACCTATAAATTAAATAAATAACTGCATTAATCATCTCAGCCATAATAATGTTACCATTTTGTGACCCAGACTGAGCCCCTTATATCTAATTCATTCTATTTCAGTTTCCAAATTAATTTATAGATTACCTAATAATTGCATAATTTATTTATATAAATAGAGGCACATTTTATGACATCACTGATAGCAGTCTTCAAATAAGCTAAATGGTTAATAGTAAAAATAAAACCATATTTGTGCAAAAATTTCATTGGATAATTTGGAAAAAAGAGATAAAAATGTGACTTAAAGAATGATGTCGAGTTCATCCTTTTCTGATACTTCTGAAGTTTCAGAAATGGCGTGAAATAATCTTAAACTCTTCACCAGTGCTTTTAAGAACTTTCATTGTGGGAAATTTCAAATGTCATACAAACTATGGAATCATACCAAAAAATCCTTGTATAATCCCATTTATATAGAAAATCAACACTTTACTCATTGTAAAAATATTTATGCTTTGGGGATATTGTTAGACCATTTCAGAGCAAGGTCCGTGTGTGTTCCATGTCACCCATCCAAAGAGGATATGACACTGTGAAGGCAAGAACATGGACTACATAGCCTCAGAGATTTTAATTTATGATCTGGTTGAAGAGAGACATCATTGCATAACACAAACCACCCCAGTGATACATGGTGTACGCTAGCTATTGCTAAATTTTCTAAAGCTTAAACCTTTTAATGACAGAATACATGCATTCACAATACAGGTGGGAGAAATTTAAAGAGGAATGGAGATGGCTGGGAAGCACCAACCCTGGGTGGGTGGGAGGAATTTAGAGAAGGGGAAATGAATTCACTTGGGATTTAGGAGAGAATGATGAATGTGTGATGGGTAGAGGTATTAATCAGGGGCTTGCTAATGTTCTCTTGCAGAAGGTCAGGCACAAGATTATGGAAGATACACTAGAAGGATAATAGTGGGAATTAAGTAGTAAAAATCTTTAGAAATTATCCATAGATATACACTGTTCTCAGACGGGAAAAATATCCAATATGTTCCAATAGTAATTACTTTTCAAAATACAGAAGAGCATGAAACAGAGAAGCTATGATTTCACTGCTCATAGATAATGACTAATATTTTTTTTCTAATCTTTTGCATGTGCTTGTATGTTTTATACAATTGAGATTAGGTTATATAATGTTTTTATACAACCACTTTACTTTATATTATGTTTAAAGTCTTCAGGATATGATTTTTGAAAGATAGATTATGTTCTTTTACAAAATAAATCTTCTTGGAGAAAAAAATTTGACTTTCCTAAATTCTCACACATGGTTCTAACACTGGAGAAGAGGGCTGTTTTCTCCATATACCACACTAGCAATCAATTCTCTGGTGGACACCAGAATGTTGTCCGAGAAATCAATTGAATTCTGATACTAGCTACATGAAGATAATGTTGACCCACAAAAATTAAGAGCTAAATCCCAAAAGATCACTCCCACTTTTAATACCAATTGCAAGCTCCAGGGTGTTTCACCAGTGCTTTTAATTGCTTGGCTATAAATCAGGTTTTCATTTGGTATGATTAATCTACTAGAGTGGCTTACAGAACTCAGCAAAACATAAATGTTTACTGGTTGATTATAAAGTCGTTATGAAAGATACTGATGACTGCTGTACCATGGGCAAGAAATGCACAGGAAAGCATGACTTTCAGAAGGGTGTGGAGCCCCAAGATGGCTCCAGGCACACCATCTTCCAGGAATCTCCACCTGTTCAGTAATCTGTAAGCTTGTCCAGCCTTATAATTTTGGGTTTTCATAGAAGCTGCATTCTTAGGCAAGGCTGATTAAATCACTCACCATTGGTGATTGCCTTAGCTTTCATTTGCTTTTCTATCCCCAGAGACCAGGAGGGTAGTTTGGCTTATCCTGCTCTGGCCTTTTCAGTAACCAGATTTCACTCTGAAAATGCCTAGACATCATTTCAGAAGTTCTTAACTGTTTTGAACTACGTGCCAGGAAGCAATGATGGAGACCAAATATGTATTTTGCAATATCATGAATGTATTCTAAGCCTGAAAAACTATCATTAGGTATTTCGAATATTTCTAGTATTTTCCAAACAAGTAATAAATAATGAGTTGTTTTGGTTGCAGGCATGTAAGGAAATCTCTGTCTAGTCATTAGCAGACAACTAAGATAGCTGAGCATATACCTTATGTGACAAAAATGGAGTGTAATCAAGAAATTCAGAGCTGGGGAGATAGCTTGATGGCATAAGCCCCTGGCAAGCACAAGGTCCTGAATTCAATCCCTGGTACCACACACACACACACACACACACACACACACACACACACACACACAACTTCATTAAGTAAGCAAGCAGAAACATAATGAAACATGGGGCAGACATGGAACTAATTTCCAGATATTCCAAATCATATTGTATAAAATATATAATTTTCAATACAAAATCATTATGAGACATACGAAGAAACAGGAAAAGGTGATCCAGTCAATTAAAATAAAAAAGCAATCAAAGTCCTTGAAGAAGCTCCAGATACACCAAATGAAGATTTAAATCAAGAATTATAAATATGTTCACAAAGCTAAAACAAATCACTTCTAAATAACTAAAGGAAAATAAGAGGAAGTTATTTTACCAAGTAGAAAATGCAAATGAAGGGATAGATAGCATAGCATGGAATCAAATAGAAATGCTGGAGTAGAAAATTGTTGTAACTTGAGCTAGTGAGATAGCCCAACAGTTTAAAGCACCTGTTTAGGCAAACTTAGGCAAGGGCAGGGACCACGGTTTGATCCCCAGCACCACAAGTCATGCAAGCCCTGCCCCCAGAGTTGGCTGAGCAAGCCACAAAAAGGAGAGAAAATTTTAGTAACTGAAATTTATCATGAGAAAAAGTCAAGAGCTGATTTGAGCAGGCAGAAAGAGCAGTGAACATGAAAATAGGTCAATTGAGGAACAAAAGTGAAGAGGAAAGATTAAAATAAGAAACCCAAAGATTAGTAGGGAGAGATGGATGTTCCATTACCATTCAAATACAGTAGACATGTGAATTGTGCAAAATAATCCAGTATGGTCCAGTAGTGCATGATAGTAGTTGATTACTCATAGGACTGGCAATATCAGAAGTTGTTGACTTGAGCCTTTTACAGCTCAGCATATTAATATATCTTTACTTTTTATATCTCATTTTTATACTTTTCTGCTGGATGGTTAAGACCAAGATAAAACAAGACCTATATAACAAGAAATGTAACTTCTGTATTTGCCAAAGTCAATCAGATCCCCTCAGGATTTACTACCCTGAAACTCTTTACCACAGTTTGTAGATCTGTTGTCTGTGTCAGCCATGTGGATGAGCCATGGACATTGCTTGACCAATTTGCTCTCTGTGAAAGCCTGAGAGAATGTTTTCTCTCTAGGTGACTCTCCAAAGGACTATATTATAATGAAATATATATGTATATACAAAATAGAATACATATACAGCTACTCTCTCTTAGTTCAATGAGATGAAAGATTTGTACTAATGGTGTTTAGACAAGATATTATGTCTGCATCTTGTACTTTGAATAGCTACAATGAAGACAACAATATGTAATGTATTAATTATTATAACTGTCCTGCTAACCTATTTTGAAACTCTCTCATTGCTATTTCTTTCTTAATAAAATTAAATTAAAAAAAAAACAAACATCTGTAGGAATCATTAAGAGTATCAAAATATACACAAAATAGAAGTTCCAGTAGGGGAGGACAGAAAGAAAGGAGCACATTAGAAGAAACAATGTCTGAAAGTTCTTCAAATTTTATGAAAAATATAAATTGTCAAATCCAAGAATCCTAATATATTCTAAGTAAGGTCAACTCAGAGATCAGAGTGATACATACCATATACAAACTCTGCAAAGCCAAAGAAAAATGAGATTCATAAAAACAGTAAGAAGCTTAAGGAACCTAAGGTATTTTTTTTTTTTTTTTGCAGACCAAAACATACACAATGGTAGTGCACAATGATTTCCATGTATTGTGAAAATACTGAAATATCAACATTAATGTGTGTATAGAAACCTCCTATAAATTGCTCAGAAATAAGTTAGTAGGATAAGTTGTCAGGACTTTTCGGATGCAGTATACTTTAAGTTGCAAGGCTTCAGATAGGAGTGGCTAAAATGTAAAAATATAGGGTAGTGGGCTGGGGAGGTGGTTCAGTGGAATAAGTGCTTCCCTGACAAGTGCAAAGGCCTGAGTTCAATGCCTGGTTCCTCAAAAAAAAAAAAAAAAAGGGGGATAAGTGTGGACAGGGTCCCTTGATGTGAGGGGGCATCACCAAATTTTCCATTTCAACATTTTTTGCTTTTCTGCTACAACAAAGCTATGAAGCCCTTCCACAGCTTCATACTTCCACTGTTGAAATGAAAGAGGGGTTGGGGAAGATTTTTTTTGTTTTGTCTTTTTGAGACAGGGTCTCACTATGCAGTTCAGGCTGGCCTTAAGCTCACTTTGTAGCTCAGGCTGGTCTCAAACTCACAACAATCCTCCTGCCTCAGCCTCCCGAGTGCTGGGATTACAGGCATGCGCCACCATGCCCGGCTCTTGGGAGGATTTGTACTAATAGTATTTGTACAGGATATCATGTCTGCTTCTTGTACTATGAATAATCACTACAAAGGTAACAATATGTAATGCATTAATTATTGAAATTGTCCTACTAATTGGTTTTAAAACTGTTTCATTGCTATTTGTTTCCCAATAAAATTAATAAAAAAAGAAATAAGGACTATTTTTTATTTGTCTTACAACTTTCTATTTTTTTTCCAGTAGTTGGCAGCATACCTGTCAAATACTACCTGCTTTTTAGCTATAGATTGGATATATAAATGAATGAATAAAATACCTGATAACTTATAATTCAGCTTGAAAGGCTCTGTGACCAGTAATAGACATAGAATTCAGAAATCAAAGTGTCAGTACCCTGAACTTTTATGTCCAGAAAAAAATTTCAGTTATAACTGAAGAGATGCTAAAGTACCACGTTAACTAATTTCCTAGCTTTTCCATAAGTAGAAAATCTCTGAAAGTGTCAGAGATCTAGTGTCCGTCAACACCACTCCAGGCCAGAGGTAGACACAAATGGACTTTTTAACCATCCTCTGACTTAACCAGGAAGCACTGAGCAAGCGCAACTTGCAAACCTCTTTCCTGAAAATGTTGCTGTGGCAACAAGACAAAAGCCTTGAGTGTAAAGAGGCTAATCAGTGCGTTATTTGCAGCATCCTTCCAGGTGCTGTGTCCTGAAGCTTTTCCATAATGGTTTCCTGGTGCTCATGGGAGTAGGGGTCCAGATGTGTAATTCTCCTCTTTAGACGTGAATTTGCGGCTGGGGACATTACAGTTGATTTTGTAGGACACATCTCGATAATGTACAATGAATTTTTCTATTACATGAAATTTGAGATCTCAAGGGAAAAAGGTTTGAAACTAAATTCTTCAGGAACTGCAGGAGAATACATTTTTGCTGTCTTTGTATGATTTAGGTAATGAATATCAGGGTAAAACCTTTATAATCCTATAATCAAGACATATTTTGGTGAATTTCTTTATTGGATCTAATTTAATATCATCTAAAAGTATAAAATGAATGTCTATTCATTGTCAGAAATGAGTGATGTGGGAGGTAGAGATCAATTTGTTTCATCTTCATCCACTTCCATACTCTACTCTCCTAAGTGAACTCTAGTTAGTAGGTTAGAGTCAATCTCTCCAAGAATTCTGGCATGTTTATTTTTAAATCTCAGAAAGCATTCACCTCCAGTTGTCATCTGACTCCATGAGAAAAAAGTTTGATTTTTCAGAACATAGAAGGACTGTTTTGAGGCTCCTGTTAGATAAAGCATTCATTGTGAATATGAAAATCTTTTATTTCCAGCTCAGACTAAGACCCACTTCTGAAAGTTACTTAAGTCCTCTATATCATTTATCCATTTACAAAGCGTAATTCAATTATTTCATAAATATTTATAGCACAACTACAATGTGGACTGCATAGTAGTGGGTGCTTAAAAGGTTAGGAAAAGCGTCTGGAGAAGTTTGTGTGTTCAATACAAAGTAAAGAAGAAAAATTTCATGACAGTTCTAGTTATTTTTGTGTAAAAGGAGGCCCTGAATACTTATTAGGTTAAATGTTGGGGCTTTTATTAGTAAATGGATTCAACTAGACCCCATAATCGTAAGTGAAATAAAGCAGACCCACATGTGCAAACACTGTATTGTCTCTGTAGTATAAGAATAAATAAAATCACAATCGATGATGTGAAAAGATAATGAAGCTGTTCCAAAGGAAGAAATTACTGAGATGAGGAGAAGGACAGGAGAGGGACTGAGGGAAAGAGATGTATCTATGGAAGTTTGCAGGTTGGCTTGGATAATTGTACTGCTGGTCTATGGAAGGGAGCAGTTAATGCTTAATTTTTTTGTCTTCTGTTTTCATTTTTTTCTTTCTTCTTAATTTTTTATGCCATTTTCTTTCTCCAATTTTGTGTACATATATTTGGCAATCTGAACAACTAAGTTGAAGACAACACTGCATTACAACAAATACTGTTGAATTCATATTGGCTTGTTTAGTGAAATTCTGTATCATTGCTAATTTTTATTACTATTTTATAATTTCTTTAAAAATAATCATATGGAGGACCATTTTGTATCTGTATATACAAAATAGTTAGGATAGATATGCTTCTACTTTTTCTTATTTCAATAAGAAGAAAGATTTGTACTAGTAGTACTTGGACAGGATATCATGTCTGCATCTTGTACTATGAATAACTACTATGAAGACAATAATATGCAATGCATTAATTATTGTAACTGTCCTGCTAACACATTTTGAAACCGTATCATTGCTATTTGTTTCTCAATAAAATTAATAAAAAATAAAAAATCATCTTCTCACAAATCTGCAAAGTGGGTAGGGCGAAGGAAGGGAGGTTTGTCTCTAATCCATGTGGCCTCAGCTGGACATCATGGCTGAGATGGGAGGACATACTCACAGGGTAACTATCTCACATGAGTAGCTATTTGGTCATAAATGTTAGTCAAGAATGGAGACAGGATCAGAGCCTCAGACCTTTTCCTTTCTGTGTGGGCTAACTCACAACCCTCCCTATAACACTGGGGCTAGTTTCCAAGAGTTAACCCCAAATAAAATGGCAGCCAACCTCTTAATTATTTAGGCTAAATATTGGAAAAAATAAATGTAGGAGAACATCTAAGGCCAGAAGTCCACTTGTTTGGGAGGTGAGTTAAAGGAATTGGAAGCTATGGTTTTTCGGTGGATGTGTGTGTGTTCATTAAATGTAGTACCACCACTCATCCACTCACAAGAAGACCGATCTTGCTGTGGGGAACTTTTTCTCTCCCACCCATCCCACAGAGTAAAGTTTTCAGTTCACTAATTACAAGGTAGGTTCCTGATACCACTTTTCCAAGAACAATCTAGCATGAGCACAATGTTGACGCTTGGTCTTGGGTGGACACCTCCTCCACTTGGCCAATCATCCTCTTTCGTTGGTTCTATTACAAACAAGATTGAAGATAGTACATTCCCCTCTGTTCTTACATTGCAGTGATATAGTAAAAGACCATAGCTCGATTTTCATTGCTTTTCACATAAAAAAGTCTGTCTACAATAGGATTTGAACTCACATGCCATGCAAGTACTTCTGCACATTAGCTAACTTGCCCAAGTGTCAGTTTTCCCCTTAGTAATCAAGAACCCTTGCAGGGTTCTTGTGAGAACTAAAGAAGACATGATAGGGCACTCACTAAATGTGAAATATGACCAGTGTGACACTGCTGGTTGATGAAGGTATAAATATGTAAAAATTTTGATGTTGTACAAAAATACAAAGTTCCAAATGCTTGAAGTTACATAGTTCTTGCTTTTGGAGGGAAAAGAAAGAGGTATGGATTGATTAAAGGATAATATATGAATGGTCCAAGTTGTCAAAACTGAACAAACCCATATCATGTATCAAGGGGCACCTTGCTTCACAAACATAATTTGTTTTATGAGTTGGGGCAATATTTCTGCCTTGGCACTTGTGAGAGGAAGATGGCTGTGTTTCTGTTGATCATGTTATGTGCAGTTTGTGAAGGGATACAAAATTTTATCAAATGCTTTTGCTTTTATGTTTTGATGGAACCGGGGATTGAACCCAAGCCCTTACGCTTGCCAGGCAAGCACTTATTTTACTGAGCCATCTCCCCAGTCCCAATCAAATGCTTTTTATTGAGAGCTGAATTGTTTGCAGAAGTGTTCATGGAACAAGATGTTACCATATTATATTTCATATACAGGCCCTTATTATGAGGTGCTAAATGATGATAGTACTTAGAATAGACATTAAAGATGTAGTTGTAATCTTTGTTTATTAATGACCCAACAAATAAGCTTTATACACATGTATGACAACAATGGGAGCCTTTATTTTCTGCATTAGCATTGTTTCAAATACATTCAGGAGATATGTGCTATTATGGGGATAAAACTGCAAATATAATTTCAATATACAGCAAAGCTTCTGCCTTCAAAATCAACATCCCCACAAATTTGGAAATACAATCATTTCCAAAAAAATAAGAATACACCTACAGCAATAGATATCTTAACAGTTTATGATTTACTTGTTATTCTGATTTCCACATTTTATAAGTAAAATCTCTCAGCTTTATAAATAACAGAACATTTAATCTACAATAAGCTATTTTTAGTGTTGAAATTACATGTGACAAACTTTCTTCAATGTAGGAGAATGTGTTCATAAGAAGTTGTTCTTTGACTACTAAATATTGATATCTCTCAATAGCCACAGTATTTTGTACTTAAGCATAAAGTAGGGGCTTCGGACATGTTTGATGGCTTCGGACATGTTTGATGCAATTATTTATAGTGAGTTATTTACTTATAGAGAAGAGTAGACACACAAGGTCACGCTAGCTTGTGAGAACTGCTTGCATGAAGAAATGAAAGCAGAAGCTTAGAGAAAGGGGTAACATATGACACTTACTCTCTGGAAAATTCATACAGCACTGAAAAGCATCATGGTCCATTGGATGTGCTGATTGTGTTTTGTGTCACTGAATTCTCATGCAGGAAAGCTAGATCTGTACACAGAGGAGAGGGGAAAGCATCACACATGGATGGATGCAGGAAAAGAAAAATCCATCTGGTCTGAGTTTCCTTGTCTCACAGGAATGACTCCTCTGTGACACAGTTTTGCAATATCGTGATGTATCCTTGAACCAGAAGCAATTTGGAAGCCCACTGGAAAAGAATCAAAGTCTGCAGGCCATGCTAACATGGTTGCTATGGTTTGTAGTTTTTAACCTTTATCATAAGTTTTACTTAGGCAAAGACAAACTATCTGAACCACTTTGTATGAAGGAAGGCATAAGTTACAGGGGCCTTTTGTGTTCTTGGTAAGTCTGAAGATGTGAGAGGCTCAATATGAACTGTAATGTTTAAATTTTTTCTTCTTCTGATGTGTGTGTATAGACAGTACAGTTGGGATAGATAACGCTGTGCTTCTACATAATCCTATGAGAGGCAAGATCAGCACTAATGGTGGTTGGACAGGATATTATGTCGGCTTCTAGTACTACGGTCATCCACTAGGAAAATAATTATAGAGATAAAATAATTATTAAGATAAGAATTATCTTAATTCTTATCTTAATTCACTGATAAGAGGTATTTGCTAAAATAATATCTGTAAATATAATATCATGTATGCACCTTGTACAATACCAAAACGTTATGAAAACAGTTTGCAATGTATTAATTTATCGAATCTGTATTGTTAAGGTGTCTTGAAACTGTCTGATTGACATTTGTATTTCAATAAAATGAAATAAAATAAAAAATAAAAATAAATAAAAAAATAAATTTTTTCTTCTTCTTTTAAATTTTTTTATAGCTTCGTTTTGGACCAATGTTGCATGCTTATATCAGATAATCTAAACAACTAATTTGAAGAGAACATTATTCAATATAACAACCATTGTTGAATTCCTATCATTTTGTTAAGTGAAATTCTGCATTATTTCTATTTTATGTTTTATTATTTTTGTTCTCTTTAAAAATTAAAGAAAAAAGAACTCAAGATAATTGAGGAAACAGCGCTGCCTCAGCTCAGGTTTCCTGGTGTTTGTCCTCTCATTCCAAGGTGCCAAGAGATCCCAGAGGTGAATCTGCTCCCTCTAGAGGGGAGAGCGTGTCTAAAAGGTGAACCGAGGCAGAAGCAGACGCCAGATGCTGTTCAGTTCCTACGTGAAACTAGCTGCTGTGGTTTCAAAGTGTCACCCAACTTTATGACTAGAATCCTCACAAATGGACTACAGCAGTCAGGAGAGTAGGTTTTCTGTAACAGTGGCTTCTTGCCTCCTGCCTTCTGCCATGGGTGACCCAGTATGGAGGCCCTCACTGGACGCTGGGCTCATTCTCCATCCCCCGGAACTGTGAACCATGTGCCTTTCTGTTGTCTGTAAGTTGTTCCGGCTCACCTCGATGGTCTGTTACAGCAGCAGAAAATGGAAGAGGACATTGGTCATATGAGTGAACTTTGGTGCTTCCTGTACCTTAAATTATGAACCTTTTAGTTTAAACTAACTTTCTGTCATTTTCAGCTTCAAAGATGCTTGACTCATAATTGCTACAGTGGAAGCTTAGGGAGAATTAAATTCTTGGTGCTTATTGTATTTAGAAGGAACGGAGGGGATCAAGTCAGGTTAACTATCTTTTCTTTCTTTCTTTCTTTCTTTCTTTCTTTCTTTCTTTCTTTCTTTCTTTCTTTCTTTCTTTCTTTCTTTTTCTCATATTCTAGGGAAGTTGTATAGGGTGCTGAGGGTCTCACTACTAGATGGGACGCATAATGATCCTCCTGTTTACAGCCTCTACAAGTGCTGAGATTACAGGTGCGCGCCACAACGCCCAGTCTCAATAGCCATTTCAGCACGTCCTGGGGATGGGGCTTCCACGGCAGGCCTGAGGATCGAAGCCCAGACCCTGAGCCTGCTTGAATCTGTTGAGCTATTTGGCCATGCTTTTTTTTTTTTAGTTAACTATATTTCACTTCTTGACTGGGGTACAAGGTTTATATATTAGGAAAATACTATTTATCAATATTTTACATAGTGGGATATTCACTGGTGATGGTAATTGTGGTATTAATTAATAAAACTTTTAAGACTGTTTAATGTATTCCTTTAAAAATGTATGTATGTATGTATGTATGTATGTATGTATATATATATTTTTTTGTTTTCTTTTTTTTTTTTTTTGGTGGTACTAGAGATCAAACTCAGGACCTTGTGCTTGCCAGACAAGCACTTATTCCACTGAGTTATCTATTCAGCCTCTAAAAAATGGATTTTAATATATTTTTAGGGAAAGGTGTACAGGGTCTCACTGTGTAAATCGGACTCATAGTGATCCTCCTATTTACAGCCTTCCAAGTGCTGGAATTATAGATGTACAGCATCTTGCCCAGTCTCAATAGCTTGCCCCAGGGGTGGAGCCAGTACAGTGAGGGATCAAATTCCAGGCCGGAAGCATCTGCCTAAGCAGGCGCTTTAATCCTCTGAGCTATTTGGCCAGCCCTATGTGTTCTTAATTAAAAAAATAACAGTTTTGGTTTTCTTGTCTCAGAGGCCTTGGTGGATTAGGAATATTTGCAAATGCAACACATTCTGTGTTTCAGGACAAGTGATTGGAGGAACATATGTTATGGAATGCTATCGCAATGACAGAAATTCAACATGAGACTTTTGAGAAAGTCTCAAGTAGTGTTTGTGTGTATATACAAAAATATACAAAAATGTTGGGCTGGATTCTAATACTAATAAGGGATTCATATTCATTTGAGGTAAATTAATATTTACTTGGGTAGAGAGAGGCCACAGCGGAGTGTTGCAGTCTGTCTCCTTGGTGATTGTTTTCTTTTTTCCTCTCAGCATTTGGGTACATAAAAGACACTGGTGACATGATTATAATTTTGTTTTAGGTGAAAGTGAACTTGATAAGCTTAAATAGAGCCCTGGGTTACACATGGTACCAGGGGAATTTATACTATCCTTCACTTTGCTATGTGGATAAGTAAAAGCACCAACACTATGTATAATATCATCCTCTGTGTGACAAAACAGGATTTGTCACAGATAAGCATGTGTGCGTGTGTGTGTGTGTGTGTGTGTGTGTGTGTGTGTGTGTAACTGAGACTGTTCCTTGAAGAATATGTATATGTAATCACAGTCTGTTGTACAGAGGGCTGAGGAGCTAGAGGTATGGACTGTGACTGTCACATGCATTTTTCTTTTGCATAAACTTTTAAAACCATGTTTATATTTTAAGTGTTTCTGCATTACTTTTTCTAAAAACATACCTAAATTATATGAAGGGTACAACTGAAGGTGCATGGGGTTAAGAAAAGTGTAAATAAATAACAGTCAAGTTGGAGAACCTCACATGAGCGGTGAATTCCAGCCTGAATCATCCTCTTGATGCATCAGTAGGAAAGCAAATCCAGTCAGCTTCAACGGTGAGCTTTCTTTAATAAGTCATGGGTTTTGATGGCAGGCAGACAGTGCATGAAGGACTGAAATCAATGGCCCATTGGTTAAAGAATTTATCTGTGGAAAACTGTGGAATGTTTTGTCAGGTTAGGGTGACTTGTCACCCTTTTCAATATATATGGTAAAGGGATAAAGCATAACAATACAGGTGTTATATCTAAATTGTTTTTAAAACCCTTAAATGGATCTTCTGTTGCCTGAGTGGAATGTCCAAAGTTAGTTCCAGAGCATATAATTTTCTACCCAAACTCTAAAATTATTACACTTACCTTATTATAATCCTTAGATAATTTGATGTAAGATGGAAAATTAGATGATACAAAACCAAAATTAAGAGTTAATTTATGATTATAGGAAAGTGTATGATCAATAGAATGTTTTCAATACTGGACAGAGTTATCAAAAATGTTGGTCAGATCAGCTTTCTTAAAGTCTATCCTATAATATGTAAAATAGAAGAATTGAAAATTGGATTACCGAAGGTATGTTTCAGTTTGATACTATACATGATGCTTATGTTTAGATTTTGAAAAGTTGTTGCTCATTTTACTAAGCATGTTAGCAGAATCCCTTTATATATTTTTTATAATGCTTCTTACTAGCATATACATTTCATTTTGCCTTCTGCTCAGTAATATCAATGTCACATTGGAAAAAAATACCAATACGGCACTACATGAGACAACAAAATCTAGTGATTTTATGTAACCAGAAGGAAATAACTTGTTTAGAAAATATCATGCTATCTCAGTGATAAAAAAAACTTTCAAAAACAAATGACCCACTGCAGCACGTGTACCACAGGTTGGCCACTACCATATGACATAATTGAAATTTCCCCTGGCAAGCCACATTTCAGCAGTCTTCCATCACCCCAAGTGTATTAGCACAGTATTTGACATTCAATAATAAAGTGATAAATGCCCATTGCATCAACATTCTTCCATCAGAAACTACCTTTTATAAAGAGCTTTACTTTATTGAATATAAAAGTGTAAAGTAGAATATTAAACTGGAAGATTACCAATTGTACACGCTGTGTGTGCCCATATCTGCTTTTCTTTTCTTTTCTTTTCTTTTTTTTGTTTTTTGAACCCACTAAGGGGTTGGGAGAAAATTTACACAATCTTGATGGTGGATGAATAGGACACAGTTTGACATTGGATGCATTGGGCCAGATAATCTTCATGGTTACCTGCCTGCGAGAAAGCTAAAGCTGAACCAACGGCAGTCCCAAGCAAGTGTATCTTAACCACAATTTAAAGGAATTTTAAAGGAAACAATCTTCCTCACAGGTGTAAATCATTCTTGCTTAATCTCTGCCTTCCACAGAGTGGGTTTTCAGAAGTTTCTGTTGCTCACAGCACCACTGGAGGACATGGAAGGTACAAGAAAAAGATTATTAAACACCTGCTGCATAGAACTCTACTTCATTCCCACACCTGCTAAAACAGCTGGCTCCCTGCTTAGGGAAAAAGACACAAAGAGCCCACTTTAATGAGTTACCTTCTTTTGATTTGAGTCAGAAGAAAATTTACTACATTACAAAAATATCCCAGAAAGTTCAGAAGAAAACCTGGAGTATGTACACAGGGCTGCGGCTGGAGAGACATTAACAATGGATGCCTTTGGAATGGGGCATACTGATTATTTTAATGATTTTTCTCTTCCCTTTCCAAGGGCTTTTCCTACTCTTTGCAAAGAAGATCAATATGTTTTATAATCAGAAATGTTATTTTAAAGATGTGATGCTTTCTCCAAGTACTTCATATTTAAAGACATTTCAGAATGGCAATTCAAGAATCTATTTCAGGATTGAAGTGTTTCGTGATGATTTGTCATCCTGAATCATTTGTTACTGAGATAGAAGAGACTAAATGAAAGCATCTACAGAGCATTTTCTCTCCTGGCAACTATTCTTACCTCAAATGAGGAGGAGACAGAGTTGAGTTAAGCATCACTATTGCAGTTCTTATGTTTTTCCCATTTACGCAGTGCTGCTGTTAGCCAGTGCCAAGCAAAGACACTTTCCAAGGCTCGGCAGGGACACAGATGGCCACCTGGAGCCAAAGGCCTGGTGGAATGAACTGAAAACTCACAGGAGGCACAACCACGAAGAACACAATAAATCACTCACCTTGTAAAAACTGACTCAATGGGGCCTGAGTCACTGGTTACTTTGATCTATTCCTCAGCTGCTTAATTTACTTTGGGGGGAATTTCTGGCTCTGTGACTATTGGGAATGAAAAGTGGACTTTCTAATTGGTAAACACTTTTGAAAGATTAGGTGGGGAGCCTGTTACTATGCTCATAGCAAAGCAATTGGAATTTCTGGAACAACGTACCAGAAGCTGGCAACAGTCACTGTCTCGAGAGAGGGGAGCTCGGACTTCGGATCTAGCAGGTGACCTACTTTTTCTTGTATACGCTTTATACTATGTACAATTCTGAGTATGCACTTGTGCTGCCTTTTCAATTAAGCAGCCACTAATAATGGAATATTCTGGGTTTTTGTTGTTGTTACTTCATGCAAAGACATCAATGTGAAATGCTTTCACGAGCACTCCTGCTTCTCGTCTGGTTTCTGTCTTATCCCTCCTTCAAAGGGCTGTGAGAAGCTTTATCCAAAGTACATGTACAATCTTGAGGCTTTTGTATCTAAAATCCTCAGTGGCACACTTTGCTGTCTTGGGTATTGTACAGAAGGCTGTTTTTGACCTATTCTGGATAGAAACTTCTATTCTCATTTCTCTGACTGTTGGAGAGCACAGCCATGTCTGACTGCTCAGCAGCCTTTCCAGCAGGTGTGCTGGCCTTGTCCTGAGTCTCGGTGCATCCTGCTGCTTGTTCTCCTCTTCCCCATTGCCTCCTGATTCTCCTTCAGAATGCAGTCCAATGCTAGCTCTTTCTAGTCCTCCTCAAACTTCCCTTCACCTGCTTCCAAGAATCTTGTCCATATGGAGTAATGAATATTGGTTTTTATCATGATTTCCACTCCAGATTATAGATTGCAGGTCATAATTTTAGGGAAGAGGGCAACAGTATTCAATGGTACAGGAAGGAAATGGGTATGTATTGGAATTTCCCACTTTGTACAAGAATGATTGGTAGCTATTGGATTTTCATTTCCATCACTCCACCTTCTCCCTTTACCCCTCATCTGGGGTGATGACAAGTAAGCCCCAGATTTTTCCTCCTTTAGCACCAGCAGAGAGCTCAAGCTATGCAAAGAGTCATGGGAGCCTCCACCCCAGCCACCTCCTGAAACAAATATATGATGCTCAACCGGTCCTCTTTCTCTGCTCAGACCTGCTTATGAGCACATTCAGCTGCCCTCAGAGAAGTCTGTCACATGAGTAAGCATTTATCCACACTCTTGTTTAGTGTGTGGCATTGCTAGTTTCAGCTTCTGATCCAAATTCGGGTTGAAAATATCTACCTGTCTCTGCGGGGCAAACACAATGCTCTGAGAGTCTAAGTCTTCAGACTTAGATCCCATATGGTACACCTGATAGCCATATGAAATGTATGCACACGAAGAAATAAGGAGGACAGATTCCACAGCACCCCAGCCTGCAGACAGGCAAGCTTGGGTTAGCATTTTAGATGGAACACGACAGGAGGTGGGGAAAGGAACTATCAAGGAAATTTGGGGTATTCCTTTTGTTGCAAATGACCTTGAACTAGTGGGAGATTTTTCTATTAAGCTGATTTAAAGAAGAACACAGCACTGCCCAATAGTTTATTTACTGGCACCTGCCAATTTGCACTAAAAATTCCAGTGACCATGACTTCAGTGTAATAGTCCTACACCCACATGCATTCAGAATCCAGGCACAGTAACCCACCAGTGCCTTGTGCCCTGTGAAATGAATAAGCTCAGTGGGTTGACAATGAATCTGAGAGCCCTTGTTGAATACTGCTATCACTGAGCTCTAGGCCATCATGTTTGGGGATTTTAAAGACATAGCTCAGTCTTTAAAGGATAGCAATGACTTCTATTTCAGTCCTAGTTTCTTTCTTCTTTTTTATGTATTAAGAACAGTCTACAGAGTCTCATTACACAGATTGGACTCATAGTGATTCTTCTGTTTTCAGCCTCCCAAGTGATTGGATTACAGGCCCATGCCACCACATCCAGCCTCAATGGCTGCCTCAGTGAGTGCCAGGGGTGGGGCTGGCATGGCATGAGGGGGTTTGAACCCCAGTCCCTGTGTCTGCCTAAACAGGTGCTTTAGTCTGCCGAGCTATTTGGCCGGTCCTGACTTCTGCATTTCAGGCCACATAAAAATTGTGTTAGTGACTAAAAGAACGAGAGGACTCTTACTAGGTAACTAATCCCAATTCAAGCACTTTGAAAATAGCTACAATGAAAGTCACCCCGGGAGAAGGCCATCAGACATTTGTGAGCAAAACAAAACATAATGAAACCCTTTACTTTACTCAATCACAAGCATCCAAATCACAGGCTAGTGAAGAAACCTTGTAGAGCCCTGTTTCTATCTTTCTTACTTCCTTTTTAAAAAATATCATTGATGGAACAACATAAAAGATGTGTCAAAAATAGAAAATGTCCTACAATCTAATCCTTTTCAATATGCATCATTACCGTTCAAGCCTTGTTCCAGTGATTATATATTTTTAAGCAGGTATAAATCTTTTATGTTCTATTTCACTTTAATGGGTCATACACTTTCTCCTCTTAGAAGCATAGTTTTCAAAGTGATACTTTAAAAATAACTGCATGACAATATGTGTAATTAATGAATCAAATTTCCAAAGGTATATTCCTTTGGTTGAGCACTTAAAATTTTTCAATGATTTCTATTAAAATTCAATATAACATTAAAAATACCATGTCCATTTTTTTGTTGACTTTTTTGTAGAAACAGAAGGAAGAACATTTCTTACATGGGCCTTATACTGAGGAGTAGGAAACAATTAATCAATTTTATAATTGGTGAAATCAATGTAGTTGAAATTCCTTTAGACCAAATGATGGAGATGGATTTGGTTGTATGATGTGTCTAAATTTAGACAAGCATACCAAAACTGGTATATGCTCTTTATTGCTTGAGTATAGTGATAGGAACAATACAACAAACTGTCTTTGCTCCCTGATGTTAAAGAACTTATTTTCATGGCAAAGATATAGTTGGAAAAGAGGTATCATTATTAGCTTCTGCAGTTCACAAAAATTATACTAGAGGGACAACACATGTCACAATGGCTTTGGTTAATCAACCAGCCAGGCGCCTGTTGCCTGGCTAGTTGATCCAAACATTATCATAAGGACAAAAATACTTATTTGTTGATGTGAGAAGCAATGTTTGAAATAAAGACACACTTGGTTTCTTTCCTTGGATAGGTGACATTTTGATGGTGGTGGGGGCTGGCAATTAAAAGAGTGGACTGCCAGACCTCTCTTTTTGTGTGACCAAGAATAATCTCTGAAGTTATTATGGTCATGGGAGGAAGGCTGGTAGTAAAAATGTGAAAGACTTTGAAATGAGCAAAAATGATAAATGGATGCCCTTTCTCATCTACCCTTTCAGGTTTGGCTGTCCCTTCCCCTGGCTTTCAGCTATTTTGCAACTTTAAGTCATAGAAAGCTGATAGTAATGCTAATGCTTACAGTCCATAAAACTGTCAATACATTTTTGTCTGGTATTATACAATTGATTGCTGCTTTGTGGCTATTTACTTGTTTTGCGCCTACTTGTGCATTCACTCCAGCGTGCCTGGTTGCCTATGTATGTGAGTGTTCTCAGAATTCTTTGAACTAGTTTTGACTTCTTACTGATTCTCCCTTTAACTGAAGAGTTAAGTGAAATTGTAATTGCTCATTTTTATGTGTGACAATTAAGATTTTTTTATGATTTTATGTATTAAAAATATAAATATCTTTTTTATGCTAGAGCACTATAGCCACTTCGTAATTCTTTTATGCAACCTTTAGTAAAGGCCATATTTGGCATTTCACAGGCTTTCTAACAAGACTCACTTCCAGTGACATAATTCTGCAATTATCCAGCCTAATTTAAGTCCACAAAGATTTATTGAGCCCTTGTTCTATGTACGCAGATCAGAGATCAATAAGACCCACCTGAGCCCCAGATAGTCCACATGGGTGCAATTATGACTCCAGGCTTGACCGTGCTATGTGTTCTGTTATGTGTAATAATAGAATCCCATGGAAAATGTCTTGTGAGGCTATGGCAGCAGCAATGAATTCCAATGAAACAGAATGTGCTGTGCTTTCCAAAGAAAGCAGTATTTGAGTTGAGTCATAATACTGGTGCTCCTTTATACTCATGGAAAGGACAAGGAACAGCAGTGGCTGCAGAGTGAGAGCTCAGGTGGGGGGATGTGGTGGAGTGGGGCTATCCCTGGGGGAAAGTGAAACTGGGGACAGGACCAAATTACTGAAGCTCTGAGTATTGACCTTTGCAAGAGGCCTCAATACTAAGTAGGTAATGTGTTTGTGATTTCTTATCCTAATATAATTTTGTACTAATGATTACCTGTCTTCTTTCTTAAAAAGAGGTATCTAAATTGTATAGGCTTCTGACTGCATGAAACCTATCTTACTCCTGGGGATGTACCATTAGGTTCATTGTGGGAAGACTTATGTAACAAGAAAGTTTGGAGATGAAAATCTCGAACCATAGCTTTGAAAATCTCGCAGAGTTTACCCATGATTTAAATGCTATACATGGTGCCTTTCTAACTGCATTTAAAAAAAATTCTAAGATTATTCACAAATATATGTGAAAATGCAAGAATAATAGAAGTGATGAAAGTGAAGAGTGTTTATCTTACCCTGCTCTCAACTGTATATCTGCCCAATAATCACTATTAATGCCTTGCAATGTTCCCCCTTACGCACTTCTTATGCAATTCTATGCATAGTTATGTTTATGAGTGCAGATGTACATATAGTTACCTGTATAACTATGTGTTTTGCATATTATTTGCATATTCTTGTTGTATGATGGGTATTATGAGAGTAGATCTTGTTGACTTGATTGGCATGAAAGACACCTGAGAAATTGGTAAGGGGTGCTTTAGCGTGTGTCTGGGTAGGTCGTGGGGGTGTAGCCCAGGGACCACATCTAGTCCCTGGTGTCTTCCTCTCTGGCCCTCTTCCCTGTGCACTGCATTGTCCTGACTGCCGGAAGTGGATAGCCTTCCCCCATCACTCCTTCCCACCAAGGTGCTCTGTCCCCCCTCAGGCCCACAGCAAAGGAGCCTGGTTCATGCTGAAACTGAGCCAAACTAAACCTCTACTCCCTTTACATTAGAGCTCTCAGGTATTTTTGCCCCTGCAGTGGGAAAGCTGACCGCTGCAAAGATATTACTATACAAAGTTATATTCTAGAGCCCACTCTCATTTAAAAGCATCACAGATTTTTCACCTTGGTACAGATGCATCTCTTTTTAGTATTAATATTTCATAGGGTATAGGACCATGAATTTATTAATTATTGCCATACTGAGAAGCACACCAGCATGTTCTAATTATTTGCAAGTGTTAACATGGTTGCCTGTGAGTGTCTTCAAGCAGCCAGAATTGTGCTTGAAGTGCTGAAATAGTTCTGCATGTATGTGATTTGTATAACATATCCTTTCTGTGTTTTCGAGAAGCATAATTGTTCTTAAGATTGGAGGATAAGAAGCTGTGTGGGCCGATAAATATGGGGGGGGGGATAAAAAGAAATGAGATGGAAAGAGTTAACTGGGATTCATCAAAACAGTAAAAATTTATAGCAAAGTGCCAGATACACATTCAAATAGGGCTGGCACATTCAAATGGGGGATTTTGTGGAGTTGAAATACCAGCCTGCCTCATGGGTGTCAAGACCATTTTCAAAGATCTGTGTGATGTTTTGTACCAGGGTTGGGTGACCATCTTTATAGCCTGAAGGAGGGTTTCCCACAAATGGGGACTTCGAAGACAGTGGCACTGGGCAGAGGGTAATGTACGCACAGGAAAAGAAACTTACCAGAGAGGCCTTCCATAGTGCTAAAAAGGACTGACTCGGGCTGACAGGACCAGAACCAGAGAAAGCAACACTCAGACGGTGCTTCTTAGCTGAGTGGCTGTGTGTCTCTCTCAGTCTTCTAGGAAGAGCTGTGATGCCATAAGTAAGTGAAGAAGAGCGGCAGCCACCTATGCTGCCTGAATCAGTGAAATTTAAGGGAAGAGTTATAGTTCGCAAACGCTGGCTATCATGAGAATGATCTAGACAGCTTGTAAAAACTCAGATTCTCTGGATGCTGCCTTGATCAATTGAGTCATAAACAGCGAAGGCAGAAGCTACCATCACTGAAATGGTCCCCTTTATCTGTGGATTTGTTTTCATAGTTTCAGTTACCTATGGTCAGCTGTGGCCCAAAAATATGAAATGGAAAGTTCTAGAAATAAGAAATTCATAACTTTTGAATAACAGAGTATTACAAATAGAATGATGAAGTCTCATTCTGGTCTCCGTACCCTCTCCAGGATGTGAATTATCCCACAGTCCATGCAACTGCGCTCTATGTGTGATCTACCTGTTCCTTACTTTGTGAGTCATCAGATGGATTGTCAGTGTAGAGTAGTGCTTGTATTTTATTTCATAATGGCTCAGAAGTGCAAGACAAATGATGCTGGTAGTTCAGATAGGCCTAGGAGGACCTCAGAGTGTTTCCTTTGCTGATCATTGTATGGCATCTCAAGAACAAAGGTGAATACAGTGTCATAGGGTACCACAGTCATGCAACATTAAAGTATATTGTTACAGTTCTCTTATACATTTTTTAAATTTATTTTTATTGTATTGAAGTACAAATATCAATCAGACAGTTTTAAGACACCTTAACAAGACAGATTTGATAAATTAATACATTGCAAACTGTTTTCATACTGTTTTGGTATCTTACAAGGTGCATATATGATATTATACATACAGATACTATTATAGCGGATGTCTCTTATCAGTAAATTAAGAGTGTAGCTGTTTACTTATCTTATTTTTTATATCTAAATTGTATCAAAAATTCAATAATTATTTTCCTAGTGGATGACCATAGTACTAGAAGCCAACATAATATCCTGTCCAACCACCATTAGTGCAAATCTTGCCTCTCATAGGATTATGTAGAAGCACAGCGTTATCTATCCCAACTGTACTGCCTATACACACACATCATTTTTTCTTTCTATACCCCTTCCTTTGTCTACACCTGTCAAAGGTGTGCACTCCATTGTCATTCAACTAATTTAGGTGCTTGAACTCGACACCACAATCCA
The DNA here is from genome assembly GCA_004027165.1 of Ctenomys sociabilis. Taxonomy (NCBI): domain Eukaryota; kingdom Metazoa; phylum Chordata; class Mammalia; order Rodentia; family Ctenomyidae; genus Ctenomys; species Ctenomys sociabilis. Next base: position 12,303 of record PVKA01017411.1, on the reverse strand, counting down.
ACACAGTCCAGAATTCCACAACAATAGTGAGTTGTTCAAAGAAGTTGTCGAACATAGCCATTTACAGCTCAGCTTAATATTATGGCCCCACGATGTATACTGCAGTTTTATACTTTTCTGCTGGATGGTTAAGACCTAGATAGAGCAAGGCTTATATACCAACACATGTACTTTATGTTTCTTATGTGGTCAGTGAAGTCCCCTCAGAGTTTATCTTGTAGTCCTGTACCTTATTCTGTAGATCCTTTGTCTGTGTTATCCATGTGGATGAGTCATGGCCAATGCTTGACCAGTTTGCTCTCTGTGAGAGCCTGAGAGAAAGTTTTCTCTCCATGTGACTCTCCCCAGGCACACTATAGAACTTCAATCTCTTTCCTCTGTGGCTCCATAATCTCCGTGTTCAGAAAATTTGGAGCTCAACTGAGTTTCATGATGTTGCAGTACAGATTCTCCTATGTCCTGAGTCTTCGCTGACCTTGAAAGGCTAGAGTCAAAATGTTGGCTGTCCTTGTGGCTCTTCTATTTCTGCAACTCTGATTTGTGAACTTAGGTTGTTAACCATCCAGAAGAAAAGCTGATTAGTATCCTGCAGCATATGCCATTCACTTTGCCTTATCTGACTCAATTGATTTTAGTTGTTGTTGTACGTTTCCTTTTGTATTTCTGCTTTTCACTTGTTATACTAGGGAGACTATATGATATTTACACATGTGTGTCTGGTTTGTTTCACTTATGAGTATATGTTCAAGAAGCAAATAAATATATGAAAAAATGCTCCATATTGCTAGCCATTCGTGAAATGCAAATAAAAACAACACTGAGATACCATCTCACTCCAGAAAGAATGGCTATCATAAGGAAATCAACCAACAACAGATGTTGGAGAGGTTGTGGAGAAAAGGGAACACTTCTCCACTGCTGGTGGGAATGTAGACTGGTACAACCATTGTGGAGGTCAGTGTGGAGACTCCTCAAAACAGTAGGAATAGAAATCCCATTCAAATCTGCTATTCCCCTACTGGGAATTTTCCCAAAGTATCGGAAAACATTGTATCATAGTGATATATGTGTACCTATGTTTATAGCAGCACAATGTGTGATAGCAAAATCTTGGAAACAACCAAGATGCCCATCACATGAGGAATGGTTGAAAAAGTTGTGGTATTTCCATATAATGGAGTATTACTCAGCTATTAAAACTGATAACTTTGAAGCATTTATACTGAAGTGGTTGTCTTATATTTTTGTTGTCACTCTTAGTATGCTTAATTTCTAAATTAAAGTGTATTACTGGTGTATATGCATAAGCACAGGAACAAACAATAAATATGGAGTCTGGTGTTTCTGTATCTTTGGTTTTAGGAATACATTAAGAGTCCAGTAATGCGTTCCTCATGGATGAAACAACAATATATTCTTTTAAATTTATTTATTTAGTACAGGGTCTCACTATGCATCTCAGACTCATAGTGATCTTCCTGTCTTAGCCTCCCCAGTGCTGGAATTATAGGCATGTGCTACCACACCTGCTTCTCAGCCTAGCACAGTATTTGGTAGTAGAGATTGAACCTGAGTCCTTGCACTCACCAGGCAGGCTCTTAGACCACTGAGGTATCTCCCCAGCCCCATGAAGGAACTATTATACCTGTGAAGCTCCTCAGGTGATTCCGAGGTGTCTTAAAGGCTAATGGAACTAACAATTACTGACAATGAATATTTATCAGTCATAAAGAATTATAGACTATGGATTTTCTGAATGCTCTTCAGTGTAGAATATGCCCCTGAGTTATATCAATGTAGGGGCTTTGTAGCTTAGTCACTTTCTAATCTCAGATGTTTTCACTTAGTATTAGTGACTAAATGAAATATAGGTACTAAGCCTATGATATATGTTTACCAATTAGAACTGCATTGCAAATTATAAATGGAAATTGCTAGTTCCTATAAGTAGGTACTTGTCAAATATCCTTTTCCTTGAGTTTATTATTTCGGACTTGACATTTTCTGCAATGTCGTGGAGATGGAAGCATTAGTGTTCCCATAGGGCACCCTTGTCTCTCAGCATAATTTATCATCTGAGGTGAGGAACTGCCTTGTACTCACCTGTAATTATTTCTTGTAATTAGAGTGCTCCTACATGTAATATTCTCCCCATGAGATCCAAAATAATACATTTAAGGAGAAGGATCATTTAATTCTTCCCAGGTGAACTGATCTATCACTCAAGTGTTTCAATTTATGTTGAAAAACACTACATGGACATCCTCCTTTAATCAGGATATTTTGTTTCATCATTTTGCTGTGAAAAATTTCCTTTAGTTTAACAAAGATGTGCCCAGTGATAGTTAATGAATAAGAAGACATCTATATTTGTTAGCTTTTGCACTGCTGGTGCAAAAATATTTGACATGTGAAACTTAAGGGAAAAGTTTATTTAGGATCAGGATCTCAGAGGTTTCAGTCTGTGTTTGACTGACTCCAAGGCAGAAGTGTCATGGTGAGAGAGAGAGTAGAGCAAAGCTCCTCACTTTATGATGATGAGGAAGAAAACATAAGAAAGTGTACCTGAGAGTCAGGACAAGTGGCTAGATACAGTCCCTGAAGGCTTGTCCCTTTGAGCCATCCAGCCATCCCTTGAGATGTCCTTTATAAATATCCCAGATTTCTTTCTCTGCAACCAAGTTGACAATCAAGCTGAACCATAATATCTAAGATTTTCTGGTGTATTTTTCTCTTTAAACCACATTTCATACTTAGTATTTCTCTAACTCCACTGTATTATTGGAATGGTTATTGGAATGGTTATTACAATTTAAAAATATCCTACACTTTGATATCTCCCCAAGTTTTTGAAGTTCTCTCTATAATTAAATTTTTCTTTCCAAAACTTGAAAACCTATAAATGCGATAAAAACTGCATTTAAGTGTTTTTAAGTTTATAACCATAAAAGACACATTGTTACTGATTGCCCTCAAAATATGCCCTCTCACTTCAAACACACTTAACCTATAATTCTTGCCATTTTCTGAAATAGTTCTGCAAGTCCTCTATCATGAACAACTTTAATTGTTCTGTCATGGCTGTCTTCATAGTCTGCAGAGATTCAAGACATCCACCTTTAGCGGCCATCTTGGCTTCAGGGGAAGAGTCAGTAGTCACAGATTGCTAGACCTGCTGGGTGAAGAGGTTGGTCGTGGACACAACATAATGTTTCTATAAGCCTGCAGTCCTACTGCCTGCACAGGGCAATAGCATCTGCAGTGCTCCATGCTATATCTTATGAAGGCATTTATGGAAGAAGACTCCCAGAAGTGCCTTAGAAAGTGGTAAGAAAGAGGAGGTAAGCATGTTCAGCATTTTCAAATTGAAGAGGTTTGTTTTTTTGTTTTTTTTTTTTTTTCTTTTCTTTCT
>PVKA01017410.1:0-45805 GCA_004027165.1 Ctenomys sociabilis | reverse complement strand
ACTAGTAAATGCACAATATGCTACCATATTTAATTATGGTACCAAGATGTTCTAAATAATACAGGAAATAGCTATTGTTTTTCAATTCAAAATGAATGAATACATATAACTGGCTATTAAGGCAACAAAATTTAATGTACAGCATTATATAAAAATATAAAATAATGTAATTTTTAAATAATACCATATAGGATTTGGAGTAAAAACTTTACTTTTTAACATGAGCTACTTTGCTATAATAAACTTTCCCAAACAAATACAAAATTAGTATCAAGTTTAGAATGAGAATTTGTGCCATGCATGCCATTTGCTGCATAAGAGCTGAGGGTGGGGAGGAGTAAAATCGTCGCACTACTCTTCAAGCATTACATCTTCAATGATTTGATCTTTAATGTGCATAAAGGCATTAAATGAGCTGATGGTAGTCTTAATGAACAGAATTTACCTGATGAAATAATGCACACAGGACATTGCGCTATGCTTAAAGCGAAAGTAAAATCCCCTGAAGCAAAAAGCAAACAAAACACACACATATGATGTTAAATCATTACAAATGGTACCTTGAAATTTCTCCCCCAGTATATGATCTTCCCTTAAAGAGAAAAACTATCCGATTTGAGTGCTACACCTGAAAGCCTGGACAGAAGAGGTAAAGAAAGTAGTATGCCATTAAAAGCAATTTTAAAAGAAAAGAATGAGAATAACATGAGTCATTAAGTTGGTCATCAAACTTTAACATCCACCTATATATCCTAAAGTCTAAATAATACCAAATAAGCTACATATGGATTCTGAACAATGGACATTATCCCTTAAGGTTACTTTACAGTCATTCTAATTTAAAAACTAGAATTAGCCTACTAAAAACAATAACCAAGTAATCATAGTAAAGAGTGACTTCAATACCCTAACCCAAACTAAGCCTTCAGAACCAGACCTTCAGGCCATTCTAGGAGAAGGCACAACTTACAAAGTAAGAATAGAAGCAACTTGATTTCTTAAAATTTTTTTAAATTTTTTGATATATTTGATACAGGGTTTTCCTATACAATTCAGACTCATAGTCATCCTCCTGTCTCAGCCTCCCCAGCCCTGGGATTACAGGCTGCACCACCACACCCAGTTTCAGGGCTGACACAGCATGCCCAGGGTTCTGGGGCCCACACAGCATGCAGTACTGGAGATCAAACTCGGGACCATGAGCCTGCCAAGCAGGCACTGATACCATCGAGCTGTCTCCCAGCCATTACTTTATTTTTTAAATAAAAAATTTATTTGAAGATAGATTGCTTGATTGTTGGTTTGTTTCACTGTGCAGCTCAGGCTGGCCTTGAATTCACTTTTAACCCAGGCTGGTCTTGAACATGCAATGATCCTTCTGCCTCAGCCTCCTGAGTTCTGAGATTACAGACATGCACCACTATGCCCAGCAATATCTTAAATTTTAATAACCAAATCCAATAGTAAATAAATCACAGTGAAGTTTATGAACGTATGTAAAACATCGATGGCAATCTATTTCAGTTTTTAAATAATTTTTATCATGTATGTTCAAGGTTTTACAAGCAGAAATGTTGTAATAATGTTTAGCAAGCGGAATTCCACAAAATAGTTCATAACTTACAAAAACTATGATTTTTTCCTTTGGAAATATAAATAAAATGGATGGGATAGCTGGTCAGAGTGGCACATGCCTATAGGCAAGAGGACTGAACATTAGAGGTTGGCTTAAGCAACTTGGCAAGATTCTCCATCAAAATAAAATACAGGAGGGGCTGGGGGGTGTAACTCAGGGCTAGAGTACTTGCCTAACATGCACAAGTCTCAGTGCTACCAAAAAATAAAAATAAATAAATAAATGTTGGTACAGGCTGAAAAAGTGGCTAAGATAAAAACACAATGGCACATGCAGATAATCTCAACACTTTGGGAGGTTGAGGCAGGTGGATAAAAAGTTTAGGGGCTTCGGAAATAGCTCAGTGTTATAAGTGCCCTCTTGGCAAGAACTGAATTCAATCCCCAATTAAAAAAAAATGTTTGAGCAATGCCTTGGCAATATAGTGACTTAGTGAGGCATTATCTCAAAATAGAAGGGCTGCAAATGTAGCTCAAGTGTGAAGGCTTTGAGTTCAATCCCCAATACACACACATAAGGATATCAACATTAAAATACAAGTATTATAATGAGATCATGGCTCATGCTTGGCTACTCGAAGGTGAGGCAAAGGGCTATACATATATCCAGTCTGAAACATCTCACAACAACCCATCTCAAAATAAAATTTAAAAGGGATTGGGGATGCAGATCACTAGAGAGCAGCCTTGGGGCTCAATCCCCATTATAATAATTATTATTGTTATTATTATTATTATTTAAAAGGCAAAGTTTCTGTTTTGTTTTGTTTTGAGACAGGGTTTCACTATGCAGGTTAAGATGGCCTTGAATTCACTATGTAGTCCAGGTTGGCATTGAACTCATGGTGATCCTCCTGCCTCAGCTTCCCGAGTGCTGGGATTACAGGTGTGCACCATCACACACAGCTAAGGCAAAGTTATTCTGAAATTTAAAGCAAATCATCATTCATGGCAATGATCATACAGGATTATAGCATACACAGTACAGTAACATAAGGACAGAGGTGGAAAACACACCTGACTAGAGAAAAATAAGCTTACTGTCCTACAAAATTGATCAACTAATCCCACCCAAGAAATAACATGGGCAAATAATTATAAAATATTTGAGGAAATGTTTTATTTTATACATTTTAATGGTCTTATCTTTAAAAAATATATATAAACCCATAGGGCAATGGGAACTACTACATTCAGTATTTTCACTTTTGAATCTTCTATTTAGTCAGAAGTTAAAACTCTCCTATGGGGGCTGGAAGAGATGGCTCAGTGGGATAAGCGCTTCCCTGACAAGAGCAATGGGCCTGAGTTCAATACCCCATTCTGGAAAAAACAAAATTAAAAGGAACATCAAAAACTCTCCTATGACTCTATTTGTACATCACAATGTGATAATTACATAATCTAAAGTGAATCTTCCCTCCTCTTCAGGCAACATAGATTATGCCTGAAGATAAGTCAAAAAGCTACAAAGAAAATTTTAAAGAGGATTTGCCAGGGTCAGGAACTAAAGCATTTGCTAGTTAGCATTCTTCACTTTGCAGTGACAGGGCTTCAGTTTCAACTACTGTCTTTTTATCTATTTACTATCAATAGGAAACAAAATCAGGTGCTTTCTGTAAGAATACTTGCTTTTAATCACAAAGAAAAAGCAGACTATTTAGGTTTTATCTACAAAGTTAAGGTAAAGGGGCCGGGGAGACGGCTCAGTGGAATAAGTGCTTCCCTAGCAAGGGCAAGGGCCTGAGTTCAATTCCCGGTTCTGCCAAAAAAAAAAAAAAAAAAAAGTTAAGGTAAAAAGAGCAAAAGAACAAGAACAGACTGATCTTTTTTCAGGCAGACACAGTTGACTAACAAAATGTTGTTCTTCTGTTACTTGTGAATTGTACAGTATTTAGCAGCAAGATACATAAACCAGGGGTCTATAAACTATTGACTAGAAAATTGAAAAAGAGTCATAATCTTTATTGACTAATAGAAAAGGGAGGAAAGAGGAGCTAACTTCCAGGAACTTTTTAAAAAACTAGGTCTTGACACTTTTTTCTATTCAGCACTCATAGAGAAGAAATTGTAGATGGCTGTGAAGAAAAGTTCAAAAAGTTACCATCTGTGCACTGGGAAGCTGCGTGACCCAAAGTGTATCTCCCACCCTAATTTGTGACTGAACTTTGTCTTATCAGTACTGGTTTGGAGAAGGGTAGATAGGCTTTCTCTAAACTAATATTAATATTTCTACAGAGAGGAGAGGAGGTAGAGAGAAAGCTATCATTACTAGGAAATTTGATCTAATTAAAAATAAAATAATTCGATTCCCTTAAGAAATAACTAAAGAGAAGAACTACGCTTTATCTATAAAAGCTGCTTATAATCTAATGAGTTTTTATGTACCTATATGTGTGCATGTCTGTGTCTAGCAGTGACAGTCCATAACATTTAGCAACAGTGTTTGAAAGTAATTTTTTCTTTTTTGACATCATGAAACACTACTGCAGAAATCATATGTGAGGATACAATCTCAAATGTCATCTATCTCATCCATAAGTACACTTAAGTATTATGTGGTAATTCATTTGTTATGAACTAAGTATTATTATGTGAAGAAAAATATTTCGCAGGAGGAACTATAAACTTAATTCTAAGTATAATAAATACATTTTTCTTAAGAAACAATGTGATATAATTTATTTCACAAATTCCTGAGACAACATGCAAATTTATGTGCATATGTTACTGTCTTCTGAGATAAAGGGACATTCCAATAATCAAGTTTTTAAGGAGTCTATGAGCCAATAAAGTATAAATTCTTAATTCCAAAGTGTAAAATATTAATTCTTAATACAATGGGTATGTCAGAAGTGATAGAAAAAAAAGATGAAACTCACACTTTCAAAATCTCTCACTAAAGATTAAGACCCCTCTTATTTATCTTCTTCCTTCCTTGGAATTCCTAGCCATATTCACATTACTCTTCCAAATCACAAAAGGAAAAGGTACAATCCTTAAGTATTACTATATGGCTAATACAAATTAGGTATTTGCTGCAACTTCTTTTCCAACATAAAGTATTGAGATTAATAAGAAATACATTAGTTTGATGCTATTCTGCAGCTTAAAAATAACTTTGCTCAGGACATAAATAGTAGTTCAAAAAACTTCAAGAATAAGTATTTTTTAACTTGAAACAAATGTTGAGGCAAACTTGAAGGCAAAGAGAAAGCAGCCTATGGCAGCATAAAAGCCTGGCTTTCTTTTCCTCTGTATAAAACTGATCAAATTACTGCCCCTTGTAGGGGCTTCCTTTTTCTCATCTACAAATTGAAGACAATATTTATTTATGAACCTATGAGCATCAATGAGTTAAAATATTAATAAACATTAATGTTACGGTTTGTGTCTAGTTGTCCCACAAAGTCTCACACAATGACGGGGCAGACTTCTAAGAGGTTGTGATTAATTCATGATCCAATGCTGGGATTATGGGCATGAGTGGCATACTGGCTCTGGGGCAGATTGCCTGGATGCAATACAGCAAGGGAGAGGCTTGCCTCTGCTGCTGCTGCCACTGCTTTTCCCTTTTTGCTCTTGCTGTTTTGTTACCCTTTGCCATGTGCCACTCTGCCTTGGAGCCAACTAATTATGGCCTGAAATATACACAAACTGTGAGCTAAATACACCTTGTCTTTTTTAATATTCTGGATGTCAGGTATTTTGTCCCAGCAATGAGAGAAAAATAACTGAAACAATTAACAATCTTCTTCCCTTTTCTATTGTAAGAAGTGCAAAGTACACTAAAAAAAAAAGATTTTAGAAGCAAAATTGGGTTCATATTACAGTGTTGCCACTCAGTAAGCATCTAACTTTGGTCAAGATGCTCAAACATTGTAAACCTCAGGTTTCCTATCTGTGAAGAGGGGGGCCTGCCCCTTAGCTCAGTTCTTTAACTGATTAAACAAAGCAATCTGGATGGTTCGATCCTCAGATCGTCAAGCCTGACCAGACCTGCCTTGAAGGCAACCTGAATCAGCCAAAAAACAAAAAAAAGCTCCTATCTGTGAAGAGGTTTGTTCTACCAAATATTTTGAATCTATGTGAAAGCATTGGGCACTGTAGCAATCTGAGGTGGTCATTCATTACAGGTGGCGATGTGTACAGTGAAACACAAAAAGCTAATTATCACAGGTGTCCTATTGGCAAAAATAAAATGAAATTGTGAATTAAAATTTTATACCATTTCTTAAAAAAGTAAATAAGGCATAGTGGCACACATTTATATTCCCAGCACTCAAGACACTGTGGTAGGATGATCCCAATGAGTTGAAGACTAGCCTAAACTACAAAGCAAGACCCTGTCTCAAACACAAAACCAAAAATACAAGCAGATAAAACTGGTAAAAGAAAACACAAAGTAGTTTCTATTCTTGGAACACTTTGAAGCATAGTACTTAATTCATTTATACCTAAAATTCTCAGGAATATACAGTACTAATTATTAAAAGGTAGCACTAATAGGAAATAGCAAGATGGACAGAGAGGAAAGCAGTAAGATTTAAAAAGAGAAAAAAGGGGTCAGATTGCTTGGCAAAAACAAGGTTATGAGTTTGATTCCCAAAACCTTCAAAGAAAAAAGGGGTCAAATTGTAAAGTGCTGTGTATGTGTACCAAGTTCCTACAAGGAATGAAGCCATGTACCATAAACATGCATAAAAAATTATATATATGAGAGGGTCCAAAAGATGCAGAGGCACAGGAAAGGGATGCCATTAAAAATGTAGAATTATGAAATCTGACATAAATGTACCAACTCCCACAATAAATGTAATCTTTATGTACTACAAACATGTTCAGTTAAAAAAAAAAAAAGGCAGTGCTCAGAAACTTTCTTCTAAAGCTGGCATAGTGTCACATGCTTGTAATCTCAGCACTTGGAAGGCTAAGACAAAGAATCACCACGAGTTCAAGGCCAGCTTGAACTATACTGTGAGATCCCATTTCAAAAGAAAAAATTAAAATAAATAAGAAGCTTTCTTTTATTTTGGGTATTGAAGGTATACCACATCTCTGTATTTTTACTCAGTCGGCAGACTAAGAAAATCTTAGGAAAAAAAAAAAAAAAAAAACCACCAAATAAACTGAGTACAATGGCGCACACCTGAAATCTCAGCTACTCTGGAAGCTGGAACAGAAGAATCAGAAGTTCAGAGAGCCACTATCTCACAACAGAAAAGAAGTTGGAAATGGTAGACTGCTCCTGAGTTCAATCCCTAACACTACACATACCAAACAAAAACAAATAAATTAGATATGATGGCACAAGCTATAATCCCAACATTCTGGGAAGCTAAGGCAGGAAGATTCCAAACTAAAGAATGTCCTGGGGAATTAAGCAACTTAGTAAGAACCTCTATCAAGCAATGGTGTGAGAGAGAGGGAGAAATTGAGAATTAGCTCAGTGAGAAAGTCCTGGGATTTTCAGCAAACAGATTAAACTGATTAAGTGAGAAATGTTAGTCTAAATATATTTTTTAAATGATCATTCCTATTAGTAAGATAGTCCATGCTTTCAATGTCTTGAGCAGGCCTATTCTCTGGTGAAAGCCAACCATTTTATAGCTTTAAATGAACAAAGCTAAATAAAATGTGTCACCTGTAAGTAAATATCAAAATTCTGCACTAGCCCCGAATTAGCATCAGTAAGTAATGTCAGCCGGAGCTGGAGTTGGAAGGCCAAAGCAAAACCATAGAAAGCCAAGCCAAGCATGGTGGAGCCTGCCTGTAACCACAGTACTTAAGAGTGGATAAAACATCAGATTTTGAGTACTTGGTGAATATGGACTTCAGAGTATGTCTTTGAAGAGTAGCAAAATGATGATTTACTGAATGTAGCTATACCAACATGCAAGGAAGGCACTATATTTCATGCTTCCTCTACTATCACAGGCTAACACCGCAGTGGCAATTTCACTTATCCCTATTTTGTGAAGACAGTAATTGTCATGGATATGCTTCAGATTAAGGTTTCTTTAAATCCAGGACCCACAATCTTGCTCCCAAAACCATTGCTTGTACTGTAATTATAAATATATATATTACTTTGGGGGGGAAATCTTCCTTTTTTTTGGAAAAGGAAATTCTTTTGCTATCACTACTAAAATGTTGATTTATGCTATAAAGCCAAACAGGGTTTTTTTAAAAAAAAGGTGAAAATAGTGCACTAAAAAGTATACCCATATTTAAATTATATAACTTGCCTATATCATTAATAAAACTAAATTTGCAAAGTATGATGGTACACATCCTAGCACTCAGAAGCTGAGGCAGGAATATCACTGAATTTGAGGCCAGTAGGCTACACAGTGAGTTCAAGGACAGCCTGAACAGTACAGCAGGACCTGATCTTGAAACAATCAATCAATCAATCAATCAATAAATTAACTAAATTCCATGTCACAGACATCAGAACACTGAATCTGAAAATGAAAAACAAAGCCAGGTGCAGTGGCACATGCCTATAACCCCACTCTGGCTGAGAGGCTCAGGCAGAACTAAATTCATGCCAGCTTTGTAACTTAGCAACTGAAAGAGACCATGTCTCCAAAAAATAAAAAACATACATGGTCTGGGAATGTAATTAAAAACGCCCTTGGTTCATTTTCTGGTACCACTACTTCCCACCCCTACAAAGAAAGAAAAAGGAAAAGCAAGTATTGTACAAAATGTGCTTGATACAACTACTCTGATAACTATAGTGGAAGCAGATAAAACAAAACATATACATCAGTAGAAAATACTTAGAAAATCTAGCCTCCCTGGCACAGAACAACCATAATACTAAAACATCATATGGAGAGAAAACATTCTCTCAGGCTTTCACAGAGCAAATTGGTCAAGCAATGGCCATGACTCATCCACATGGCTAACACTGACAAACGATCTACAAACTGTGGTACTGGGTTTCAGGATATATCCCTGAGAGGATTTGACCGATCTTGTCAAATACAAAAGTTACATTTCCTGTTATATAGCTCTCACTTTATCTTGGTCTTAACCATCCAGCAGAAAAGTATAAAAATGAAGTACAAAAAGTAAAACCATATTAATATGCTGAGCTGTAACAGGCTCAAGTCAACAACTTTTAACATTGCCAGTCTTATGGAAAGTCCACTACTATTGTGAACTACTGGACTATATTGGAATATTTTGCTGAATTCATGCACCTATGATATTTAAATGACAATGGAATACCCTTCCCTGACAGAACTAAACAAAAAAAGGGCATACAAATAAGGACCATTTCGTATCTGTATATTCAAAATAGGATATATAGCTACTTTCTTTTAACTCAATGAATGGAAAGAGTTGTTCTAATAGTGTTTGTGGACAGAACATCATGTCTGCATCTTGTACTATGAATAGTCACTAAGAATACAACAATATGCAATGTATTACTTACTGAAACTGTCTCACTGCTATTTGTTTCTCAATAAAATTATTTTAAAAAATTCTAAAACATTTTTTTTCCTAACTATATTTGTCATATTTTAGAAATGACTCACATTTTACTTGTTTGGTAAAACAATTACAGTACACAGTATAAGTAATTTCACAATGTTCAAAGGTATCAAGTATAAGTCACATATATTTTATTCAAATATACTTTATTCAATGACTTTTCTATACTGTATATTTATGCTTCTTCCTTACTAGTAACATTTTGGTTTTAATAGTCACATGAATAAATTAGTAAATTTCAGATAACCCAGAAACATACCCCCTCCCTTACATAGGACACTAGGAAATTTCCTTTTATGATTTAAATAATAAGCAAATTAGTATACACTGAATTCATATGTTGGTCACATAGTTCATTTTCACGGAAAAGGTCTTAAAGTACCTAAATGTCTAAAGTTAAAATAAATTTTGGTCACTTACCGACTGCATGCTTACTCCAACCTGCTGAAAAACCATCCTCATCAGGCGCTTAATCCAGCCAAGCATTTAGATGGCAGAGCCTTCCCAAATTTGCATTTCAAGTACTTTAGGCATACATAGCAGCACATCGTCCAGAAAACAAACTGAAAATTTTAAATGCAAATACCAGAATGAATTATTATATAAAACCTCTGGTGTCTACAGCATGAGTCACAAAGTAAGGCGAATACATTTTAAAATTTTTTGTATAAATTAGAATAAAACAAAATTTGCCTGTGATCTGTTTGCTTAAGATAGAAATACCTATAAAAGGATTTTTAAAATTCTCTTTGCAGTGTAGGTTATTGCATTAAAGTAAGGAGAGCCTATTGTAGCTAATTTAAGTAGGGAATACATTCATGGAAAGAAATGGTGGCACACAGCTATAAATCCAGCACTTCAGAAGAATCCCAAGTGAGCTCACTCTACAGGTCCTTATTACATAGATTGGACTTGTAGTGATTTTCCTGTTTTCAGCTTCCCAAGATGTGGGATTACAGGTACATGCCACCATGGCTAGTCTCAACCTCAATTACCATCTCAGCAAGCTCCAGGGGCAGGGCTAGGAAGGATCAAAACTTTTTTAAGAAGGTAGCAATGCAATTTAGTGCAAAGCAGAGGGGAGTGATTGAACAGAGAAGTGTGCTTGGTAGTACAGCCAATTTAAAAATTTAGATGCAAACTCCTTTCATCATTGTTGCACTTAGAGAAGAACCGTACAATCAGAGAATCAGGAGAAAAACATGAATGGCACAAATATGGTAAACAGGGTAAAAACGAACTGAAAAGAGCTGTGTCCTGATGACAGAAGAGTGGAAATGAGAATAAGCACAGGGGTAAAAATGAACAACAATGGGTAAGCCAGAAATACAGAAATGAATTTATAGGGGGAAACAGGAAAAAGAAAGAAGAGTAAGATTTAACATAAATTTAAACTACATAGAAGAATCTGACTCCAGGTGTTAAGACACTTCAGAAAGTTTGCTGAAGGTCTGGGTATCTAGGTTTTTAGCTCATTGGTTTACAACACTTGCTTAACATATGAGAGGTCCCTAGATTCAATCCCCAAAACCACCACTACCAACAGAAGTTTGAATTCACTAAAGTTTAAAGTAAACATTATTTTTGATTATTTGGAAACTATAGTAAGAAATAACAGTACATTTTAATGTGCTCTGTACCAATTTTCTTAGTTTTCTGAGACAGGGTCTCAAACTTACTCTATAGGCCAAGGCTGCCTGAACTCACAGCACTCTTCCTGCCTCAGCCTCCCAAGTATTAGCATTATAGGCATGCACCACCACACCTGGCTTTATATCAATTTTTACCACATCAGAAAGTCACCTTTACTTATTGTAGTGTCAAATAAGAGTCCTTCAGTAAAAATGGTCTACCCATGAAACTGCATTAAGAATAAGAGTTAACTTCAGTGAATATTTACATGTGCCAGAAACTATGAGGAACATTTTTATGTTGAAGTTACTATACACAAAAATCTGAATTATCACAAACCACTTTTATTAGACATCGAATTATCCACAATTTCTGGAGGGATACACTGAATTGTAGTTCATGACACTTGATTAAAAGCTGCTTTCATAGCAATTAGGATCAAACCAGATGTTTAGATAAGTTTTGCCACTTCCAAAAAGACAGTAATAACTTGGGGAACACATCAGAAAATAGTCAGCACTTTCTAATAAGTATTATTTTGTCATACTGCTACCTTACTCAGCTTTCCTTATGTGTATATCTCAAATTACTGACATAAAACAGTAAAGTGTTTAGTCTCTGAATCTAGATCTTAAACCTAGTACCACCCACCACAATTGGTGACTTGAAACAAGCTAACTACTTTCAGATAGTACTTCAGAGTTGTGAGAACTGAGAGACAATGCATAAACCAATTTAGAAACAGTTCTAAGAAAATTAGGTTGACATTAGCAGCAATGAAAAAACAATATTCAAGATAATAATACAAATAAAAATTAGAGTTGACAAAATAACTGAATGGAGGAACAAGTCAAATGACAACCAAAGTTTTAATCAAAAATGATGAAAATTACAGCTGCCACACACAAACACTGAAAAGTAGCAAATGCTCTTGATAAAGTTAAGTTTAAAATGTGTGTACACATGAAAATAAAATTATATACAAGAGAGCTGGACAACACCAGGAGTATTTACTGATTAATTCTTATATAAAATGTCCATAACTAAATCTTTGATCAGACAAGTAACATCCAAAAATCTACTGCTGGTTGTATGAAATTATCTTCTGAGAATCGGTAGTAATAAAACTTCAAAAATGGAAATAGCAAAAACTGGGCAAGGAAAATGATTTCATATAGAGGAATGAACACCTCTCTTTTCTTTTGTCTTTTTTATAAAAGTACACAAATGAAGTTATTTCCTTTTAGGTAGACTGGTCTTTTTCTGTCCATACAGTTTTGCTTTTCTAGAATATCAGAGTTGAGGGGCCAGGGAGATGGCTCAGCAGAATAAGCACTTCTCTAGCAAGTACAAGGGCCTGAGTTCAATCCCCAATTCCACCCCAAAAAAATAAGTAAATAAATAAAAGTAGAATATCAGAGTTGAAATCATCCCATAAGCAGTGTTCAGATTGGCTACTTCCAGTAAGAAAGATACATTTAAGGTTCTTTCATGTCTATTCACAGTTTGATAGTTCATTTTAATGTTGAATAATACTGACAAACCAGTTTATTTACCTATTTATTTATCTATGCAGCTGCTCAAGGATAACTTGCTTGCTTCTAAGTTTTGAAGTTATGAATAAAATGCTACAAATACCACAGCAAGTTTCACTCATTTTTAAAATAAGACACTATATCACTTGAGGTTCTCCAGAGAAACAGAACCAATAGGGTATGTTTGATAGATACAAGGAAAAAGAGAAAGTACCTCTCTCAACTGTAAAGGCTAAGAAATCCCATAATCTACATGTGTGTTGCAAAGTGGAGATCTAAGTAAGCTAATGGTATTCAAAGGCCTGTGTGAGGGCACAGGATAAATGTCCCAGCTCACTCCAAAAGCAAATTTGCTCTTCCTTTGACGTTTTGTTCTTGTGAGGTCCCCAGATTGCACGGCAACCACATCAGTGTAGGTGAATCTCCTTTACTCAGTCTACAACAGCAGTGGCAAACCTATGGTACACATGGAGCAGCAGGCTGTGTGCATCACTGGAAATTCTATAGTAAGACTCACCACCACTGGTCTATAGATTGAAATGGAAATCTTGTCTGGAATATCCCCAGAGACATACCCCAAAATAATGTATTACCAGCAATCTGTACATTCAGTAGCATAAGACAGCTGACCAAGAAAATTAACCCTCACGGGCTAGGGTAGAATGGTGCAAGACTTGACTTACTTAGCAAGCAATGAGGCCTGGAGTTCACTTCGCAGGTGAGCAAAAATAAGTAAAGAAATGTCTGGGCTAAAAATAAGTATTAGGGAACACTGGCTTGAAAACAGAGATGAGACTTACTAACTCACATAGAGTAAGAAGAGAAACCAGCACATAGACAAGTCAAGAAATACTGAAGAACAAACTGAAAAACAAAGGCATGGAGAAAAAGTGATCAAAGGAATTGGAGGAAAATTATAGTGGTACTGTCTCCCCTATACATAAAAAGAAAAATTTTAAGAGAATAGTCCACAGAAGGGGAAGTTATACTTGCTGCTTCTTATTACTACCCTTTTTCACTAAGCTTTTCCAGCATGCCTATTGGAAAACTGTAAACATCCTCCCAGCTCCCTATCTTCAACACATTCACCAGTGGGGTCTCCTGACAAACTTGGCTTACCCATCCCACAATTTTCATGTATCTAACTTCTTCCTACCATACTTCTACCAATCCAACCAAAAATTATTTCCACCACTGTTTTCCCATTATTTTCAATTATTTGTTCTACTATCTACAAGTCAGAACTTGATGAATCTGACAGCCTGTATTTCCTATGACTAAGCTACACAAAAATTACTAAACTTCTCATTTTGATGTCATTATAAATGTCAGTCTCAGTTGGCCCTCACTACTGCCTAGTATCCAAAGAAATTTCCCTATTCTTCCCAGTCTTGCATTCTCAAAAGCTTCTCTTTCAAATTTTCTCTAAAATTTGAATGTGTCCACCAAAGTTCTTGTGTTTGTACAATGGCATTGTGAGGTGGGACCTTTGAGAGGTGATTAGTTATGAGGGTTCTGTTCCTGTGAATGAATATTATCATGGGAGTGAATTTCTCCAACAAAAAGTGTACACACACACACACACACACACACACACATTCCCCCCTTCTTGTCCTTTGTTCTCCCTTCTCCCATTTCCACCTTCTACCATAGGATAGCACAAAGGTCTGGTGAACCGCACTTTTGGATCTCCCAACCTCCAAAGCAAATAAACTTCTGTTTTTTTTTGTTTTTGTTTTTTTTTATAAATTATCCATTCTCAGATAATTCTATTATAGCAGCAAAAAATAAGACTAAAATATTATCAAATTCTATCCAACTCTTCCTCCACAGCTTCTCAGCAGATGACCAAGCACAGTGCTTGAGAAAAATCCCTAAACATATTGTTATGCATGCCCTACAGGTACTTCCATCTGTGTTTTTTCTGTGCCCCTAGTCTCTCTTCCTCCTCCTTCCAAGCACCTGCTCCAGAGTCCTTTCCTTTAATTCACAGGTCTCACATTAGAAATAGCCTGCATTCCTAGTTTCTGTCCTCTTCCTTATCAGCTTCTACTACTTCCATCTCCTAGTTTCTCCCAACAGCATTCAGACCAAAATCATGTATTTTCTGCTTGAGAAGTGTTGAACCAACTATTCCTTCTTTCTCTTTCATTTTACATAACCAAGTTGTTTTTCCTCCTAACCATGAGATTCCATCACCACTGTCCTTATTATCCTAGCCCTTCACTAGTGCAAAAAATCTATTAATTTGACAGTTTTCCAATTTTCCCTTTCTTTTCCATCCATCTCAATACAGGAATAGATTTTTATGATCCAGTCTCTTGGGTCCCACCCCCTTACACATTCTTCATACATCCTTTGATCCAGTCACACAGGTAATTCCAGAAATTCAGCATGTTCTCTTCAACTCTAGACTTCTATTCAATATTCCACCTACCTACTAGATTCTTATAGCAAATTGCCTTCTACTAATCCTTTGTTTCAGCTTAGTTATGTCTCCTCCAGCAAGTCTTTGCTGCCAGGCGTGGTGGCATATACCTGTGATCCCAGCACTGGGGAGGTTGAAGTAGAAGGATCACTCAAGTTCCAAACCATCCTAGGATATACAGTGAACTCAAGGCCAGCCTAAACTACATGGTGAACCCTGTCTCAAACAAAAGAGAGAGAGAAAAAAAAAATCTTTGTTGGTCAACCAAAACAATGACCACTGGTATGTTTTATTCCCCTATTTTGTACCACACTAAAACAATGTACCTAGACCATTTAGCTCCTCCACTGGATTTTGTAATCACCTTAAAAATAACAATTCAGCACATCTCAGTATTTTGCATAATTTACAAGATATAATAATTGCTCATGAATATTTCACTATCAAGTGATGAAAATCTAAGTCCCAAACCAGTACCTTTGCCATGGTTCAATTAAGAATATATCTACTGGGCATGGTGATGCACACCTGTAATCCTAACACTTACGAGGCTGAGACAGAAGGATCACTGAAACCTTGTCTTAAAAAACAATAAAAATATATCTGAAACTTGTTTTCATTATAGATGAGTGACATCATTTCAGACAAACCTCCTCCTACTAAGGACAAGTAAACTAACTGAACAAAACATAAAAATCTATATGAAGATATCAGAGAAATGGAACCATGGAAAGAATTGGTTCTTCAAAAAGATTAACACAAAATCAATGAGCATTATCAAGAAGAAAGACAATGAATACATTACCAATAACAGGAATGAAAAATAGAACTTATTACATCCTATGGGCCTTAAAAAATCCTAAAAGGCAAAACAATCTATAATGCAAGAAGTTACAACAGTGTCAATCTTTGGTAAGCATTGGTAGGAAGGGGTAGGAACTATAAACTACCATTTCTCCCTCACTCCCTCTTTTAAGACAGGGTCTCACTATGCAGTTTGGGCTGACCTTGTGCTCACTTTTTAGTTCCCAACTCGCAGCACTCCTCCTGTCTCAACCTCCAGAGCAGTGGCTCCACCCCTGGAGCGCGCTGAGATGGCAACTGACACTGGGCCTGGTGGCAGAAGCCTATAATCCCAGCTCTTGGAAGGCTGTAAGAAAGTTCCCAGCTATAAGAACAAGTCAGTTTGGGGCCAGGGAGATATAGCTCAGTAGAATAAGTGCTTGTGTGGCATGCACAAGGGCCTGAGTTCAATCCCTGGTTCTACCAAAAACAGAAACATAATCAAATGGGTAACCTTTTGGGGCTGGCGATTTGGCTCAGTGGTAGAATACTTGCCTAGCAAGCTGGAAGCCCTGGGTTTGGTCCTTGGTACCAAAAAGAAAAATAAACCTCCCCTAAAAAAAAAAAAAATACAATTCAACAAGTACTGGGATTAGTAGGTGTGAAACTCCACATCCATTTTAAACCAACTATTTCTTAAGCTGGGTGACTATTTCTGCCTTGTGATTATTTGTCATTGTTATACTTAATTAAAACATTTTAATTAAAAGGATTGACTTTAGAAACACAATATGAATATGCCAATACCCTATTGTATCCTACTCTTTACAATAACTTTTGAAATTCAAGTTTAGTGATCACTGCTATACTTCACCATCAGACTAGTTATGACTTTAAGTTAGCATACTACTGTAACTACAAAACAATGACAACAGTAACTTAAGTTGTGGATGCAATTCGCTAGCAATTTAAGTCTATCTGTATATGCAAACTTAGGTATACTCCTAGATCCTCAGTATATAGCACAGAATTTGACATCTTATTTACTATACAATAAATAAACCTCATAACCTATAGTATGTCACTCAACAATTTTAAAACTGATGGTCTATGAACACAAGCTAATGAAAATTTGATAAAATTTTTTTCAAATTAAATTAAACTTTTTAATATATTTGGTTGTTACAAGGTTTCACCACGCAGGTCTGACTTGTGTGTCTGACTTGTGGCGATTTGTCTGCTTTCAGCCTCCCCAGCACTGGGATTACAGGCTCAGCCTGCCCTAGGGGTGGGCTGGTGCATCATGTAGTGCCACAGATTGAATTATGGTCCCCACATTTTGACTAAACTTGCCTAAGCAGGTACTTTGGTCTGCTGAGCTACTTCCTCAGTCCCAAAATTAAACTTCTGAAGGATACTTTTAGAGGTTATATTTCTCTGTATGTCTACATCCAATACAAAGGTCTCCCATTTGCATGTGTTATCTCTATAATGTGACCCTACAGTGAGTAACATAGGTGTTTTTTCCTTTAACTGTGTAATTTTACACATGCAAACACATTATGTACCCTGATGATTTTTAAATCAATCCTTCAAAATTAAACAAAAGTGATTGTGGACAGTACATGAGGAGGTGTAAACGAACTACAATGTGCCTCACTAAACATGTTGCTTACAGGTCCAAGGACATGATGAAAAGTGACTTGTAATTCTGATGCATTGTGTGAGAATGACTGTCCCTTAAATGTAGTCATTAAGTACTGCAAACCTATACTAATCAAAATTTAAAAATTAAAAGAATTATTATCCCTTGCATATGTGTGTAAATGATGTAAAAACTTAGTAAATTATATCTTTATAAACACATAAGCTCAATTTTTAAAAATATGGTTTAGGATACTTACTAAAGTATTAACTATAAAAGAAAAATGTAGAGGTAATTTTTTTTTTTTTTTTTTGGTACTGGGAATCAAATTATGGACCTCGTGCCTGCCAGGCAGGCACTTATGCCACTGAGCTATATCCCCCCAGCCCTAAGGTAATCTTAATGAATATCAATTGGATAGTTAAATTCAATATATCCAATCAAAGATTATGGTCACTATAAAGTGAAACACAAAATGTTGAAATAACACACTTTCCCTGGTGTATGAAAGTGCAAATAAGGATCAAAACGTACGTAACAGATATTGGGACATAAGAAAACATTGAAATGGGAACAGAAGCAAGGGAAGGGTGAGGGGAAAAAAGAGAACAGAAGAACATGGAAACAAAGCTTTTGCAAATAAGGAGGGGATAAGGAGTTAAAGAGAAGGGAATGAGAAAAAGAAAAAGGAAGATGTACTGTGTACAGGCACAAATTCACTATGATAAATCATTATGATTCATATGATTATGACCACTAAAACAAAAAAGATAAATGTTCAAGAACATATATTTTATAAAGGACTAGAAGTTTGTAAGCATCAAACACAAATAATTGTTTAATAACTTACATATTTTATGTAAAAGAGCTATGCATAAAAACTTTTCATGATACAATGCTGAATGAAACTAATATTTATATGTATATGTGCTTTCTACTGTTAAAAACACAGACCAGGGATCTATCTCAGTGAATGAAACTAATATTTATATGTATATGTGCTTTCTACTGTTAAAAACACAGACCAGGGATCTATCTCAGTGACAAGAGTACATTCATAAAACCCTGACTTTAATTTGCGCTAATACACAAACCAGTCTACAATTAAAACAAAGTGTTGTGATTCAACTCTAGAATGTTTCCCATAAGACTCAAATGTTCAGAGGTAGTTTGTGAAAGATAAATGCATCATAGGGACACTATAGCTCACCTGCTGTTAGGTCCAGCCTAGTTAGAAGAGGATGGCCACTGGGTTCACAACCTGAAAGGGTTTATGTCCCTCCTTGGTCCTCTTTTTTCTGTTTCCTGGCTATAATATGAGCAGCTTTCTTCCTCCCAATCCTTCCACAAAGCTCTTTCTGCCTTGGAGTCAGCTGACTATGGACTGAATCCTCTAAAATTCATTGCCAAAACAAAGTTTTTCTTTAAATTGTGGATATTTTGTTCCAGCAACAAAAGTAGGACAACTCATGGTAACAAAGAAATAGTCACTACTTTGAGTATACTTGACTGTGTGGTTACCAGTTTGGAACTGTTATGTGGGAGGAGTCTGGAAAGACTTAAAAATGCTGGCTAAAGTAGATTTAGAATGTTGTAAAAGAAAATATATAAATATATTTTTATATATTATATAACATATATAATATATATTGTATGTAGTTTTGCTCAAAGGTGCAAAACTGTAAAGCTTTATTCTGAGAAACCCCTAGGTCCCTTGCGCCAGAAGACCACACAGTCATTCAAGCATTCATAGGCTGCTGTATAATCCAAAGTGGTCTGGCTATTGCTCAAACTGGTGGCAAGGATCAAACTGACCTTGCCAGGTGGGTGGTTATACCACTGAGCTGTCTCCCCAGCCCCTGTAAACCATATTTGATGGAAGATTCTGGTCAGTGCGACTCTGGTCAAAATGCTGATAGAAATGCACAGTCTAGGGTTGGCCCAGGAGGTTTCAGTTGGGAACAAGAACTCCATTGGCAGCAGGACTCCAGACAATGTGTTATACTCTGGCATATAATTTTTTTACATTTTGCCCATGGCCTGAGACTAAGATTAGGGGTAGTATACTAATTAATGTAGCAGAGAAAATTTCAAGGCGGTCCAGATTCTGGTTATGTCATGGGTACTACCGGCTGTTTTTAGCCACAGTTACTGTAAGAATAAGGACAAACAGCAGAACTAAATAGCTTTTTAAACTTTGCAGTAGACCAAAAAGTACTTATATAGCATATAAATTTGTGGCCAAGGAAAGCTTGATTGCTACACAGATTAGCATTAAATAGAAGTCAAGTGCCACTCATGAGGACAACAGGAAAGATGGAGTAACTCCTTGGGTAACTCTCAAGAATCAGCAAACACTGAAATCCACTCTCACCCTTCACAGGCTCAAGGGTGCAAAACTGTAAAGCTTTATTCTGAGAAACTCCTAGGTCCCTTGCACCAGAAGGCCCACACAGTCATTCAAGCATTCATAGGCTGCTGAATAATCCAAAGTGGTCTTGTTATTGCTCAAACTGGTGGCATATGGTGGCCTTACAGGAATGAAGAATGCAAGAGCTGTGGGGTTTGGAAGGTTTCCACTCAAATTTCAAGAGTTGGACCTGGGAGACCAGGCAGTGTATCCCCGAAAAGACAGTGTGAAGATGTTAGAGTAAAGCTACATGCAAGTAGAGACCCTAAGACAGCAGCAGTAAACCTATGGCATACATGCCACAGCTAGCTGTTATCACTGAACCCTCTAATACATTTACCATCACCACCCTAGGAAGCTGGAGATGTGGGAAACACACGAATCATTTGCTGAGAAAAGCCTCAGGCAGAGCCACTCCAGGAGAAATTTTGATGGCAGCAACCAGCAATGCCACAGGGTAGCACTACTCAGCCCTATGGAGTTCACATCTCACAACTTGCCCTTGGTGTTAAAGAACTACAAAGAATGTTTACCCTACAGAATTTCACAGGGGCTCACAGCTAAGCATTTGCCTTGAGTCTTGTAAAAGACGCTAGACTTAAGACCTTTAACACTTTGATGATTCTTAGACTATATCTATATATTCTGCATAAAGAGATGGACATGAGTCATCAGGGTGGAATATTTGTTTTCTGCATTGTTGGTTGGTTTGTTGGTTGGCTGGCTTTGAGACAGGCTTGCTATGTTTTTCAGGTTAGCCTCAAACAACAATCCTCCTGCCTCAGAGTGCTGGGATTACAGGAATGAACCACAATACCTGACCAACAGCTGAGTCTTCTCAGAAACATTCAGAACTAGGACTTTTGATCAGATTATGCTGTAAGTTACTTGCTGTTAGAGGGTAGGGCCTAATTGGAAAAAGTGGGTCACTCGGGGTGTGTGAGGATGTGACCTGGAAGGACATAACTCCTTTCTAGCAATTCTACTCTCCTTCTCTGGCCACCAACTGGTGAGCAGCTTTCTTCCTTCAGACCCTTCCTGCCTTAGAACCAACCAACAATGAGCTAAATCCTCTGAAAACCAAGAGTCAAAAAAAATATCTCCTCCCTTAAGATGTGGGTATTGGGCCAGCGGTAGCTGGGGTTCAATCTCAATCTCCGGTGTGTCTGCCAGTCCCGCCCCGAAAGCATACTGAGATGGAGATTGAGATTGGGTGTGGTGATGCATATCTGTGATCCCAGCACTTGGGAGGCTGAAAACAGGAGAATCACTATGAGCCCAATCTACATAGTAAGAACCTGTAGACCCTATACTAAAATATACACAAAAATAAATAAATAAAGATGTAGGTATTAGGCATTTTATCTAGCAGTGAGAAAGTGACTAAGACACACAAAGCAACAGAAATAGCAATGAAACAGATGTTTTATGTACAGAGGCAGATAAAAAGTCTTAAAAAGATACCAAAACATAACAGTATCTAAAGTTTGGTGATAGAATCTTCCATGTTTTTGGTTTTTATTTTTATTCTTTTCATACTCAAGCACTTCTGCATTATTTGCATTTTTTAATAGTATATACTAGTTTAAAAAAACTGTATTTTTAAAATTAAGTAAAAAGAGACAGATCCTGTACCTCAAAAGTAGAGTGCTTTCTTGCATGCACAAAGCTCTGGATTCAATATCATACACACACAAAAAAGTAAATGAAATCAAAGGCTGGCCAAATAAGCTCAGCAGATTAAAGTTCTGGCTTAGGCAGATGATGCAGTGGCTGGAGCGCTGAGAGGATGATTGAGACTGGGTGTGGTGACACTCGCCTGTAATTCCAACGCTTGGGAGGCTGTATACAGGCAGACCACTATAAGTCCAATCCAGGTAATGAGACCCTATAGAGCCTGAACTAAAATACAAAATAAATAGTAAATGAAATCAAATTAAAATACAAAAGTTACTAAAAATTTGGACTGGGTAAGTAAATAATAAACATAACAACACAACAAAGAGTTTGGGAAAATCTTACAGACTATACTACTATTCTTCAAGTTCAGATATTTACCTTTGCTTTATGATCTGTCTTACTTTTTTTTTCTTTATTTATTTTTGATTTGTCTTATTTAAATGCTCTTAATGTTTTTAGTCAAAGCTGGATACAATGGCACACACCTATAATTCCAGCATTTGGGAGACTGATGCAGAGAGTGCCAAGTTCAGTCCCACCTAGGCAAATCAGTAGAATGTTTCAAAATAACATAAGACTATAGATATAGCTCACCCCTGGGTTTGATTTCCAGTGCCACAAAGCAATATATATTTTGGTCTATATCAATTCTATTTTTAGAAAATTAAAAACTTCAGGTTGCTGTGTATGTAACAGCATACTGCCTTACAAAAAATTTCTTTTAATGAACAGGCCTACAATGTAACAGTGAAAAGTATAATACAACAAAGTACATAAACCAGTAGCAGAGTTGCTTATTATCAAGTATTATACATGTACTACATTTTTATATAACTGGTAGTACAGTAGGTCTGTTTATATCACTACTTTACAAATGTGTAACACTGCCATGAGTCATATGATTATGATCTCACTAGGTAATATGAATTTCTCAGCTACACATATATTACACACCACAGCAGTATGTCACAGATGCAGTCTACTCTTGACCTTCATTATTTATATAACTGTGTTTACCTACAGTTTATACTCTCTACCTAAGTCCAAGTAGTAAGAGTTGACTAGAATAAAAACAAAACTGATACGTACAGCTTTCAGGAAACCAATCTTTCCATGTCTAGTACACATTACATATCAAAATAGCATTCATTAGCATACAAGAAATAAATTTCGAAAAGTAACTAATGAACTGGATGTGGTGATGCATACTTTTAATACCAGCACTTTGGAAGGCTAAGGCAGGAGGACTGCAAGTTTCAAATCAGCCTGGGCAACTTAGTGTGATGCTATCTGAAAATCACAAAATAAAAAAAGGATGAGGATATAGCTGAGAAAAGAGGTCATGGATTCAATATCCAGTAGGGGAGAAAAAAATGGACTTATATTAAGATATTTACATGTTAAAGAATTACAGGATGCGAACATAACTCAGAGGCACAGTACCTGCCCAGTAAGCACAACATCATCAGCTCAATTCCTCTTTAATTTTAGGGAAGGGTCTACAGGGTGTTCAGGGTCTTATTACTAAATAGTGATCCACCTGTTTACAGCTTCCCAAGAGCTGGGATTACAGGCCACTGAGCCCATTATCAATTGCCATCTCAGCTGCCCTGGGGGTGGGGCCAGTCTGGGGATCAGTCTGGGGATCGAACTCCCTGCCCTTGTGCCTACTTGCAGGCACTTTAATCCACTGAGCTTTTTGGCCCACCCTGTGAGTTCAATTCCTAATACATAAAAGAAAAAGTATTACAATTCTTTTTAAATTGTGTAGTTAATTTTCTCATTTTACCTTTTACATTTTAACTAGAAGTCATGCTAGCTAAATCTAGCTATATGATTTAATGTTAAATATCAAATATTTATAAAATTTACTTGGAAATAATAAATTCCCAGGAGGATAGCAAGTTCAAACCCAGGCTGCAATATCCTATCTCAAAATAAAAAATACACAGAGGATTGGGGATGTAGCTCAGTGCAAAGGCTCTTGGCTCAATTCCCAGAATCACAAAATAAATAAATTGCAATCACTCTCGATCTCTACAAGATAAGGCCTCAGACCACTTTAGGCTTTCAGGTCACAATCTGTTAACCTATAGTCTAGGCTATCCAGTAAACCATCATTAGTGAAGTATTTAAATGGTAGCCGGGGAGATAAGTGCCTGCCTGGCAAAAGCAAGGTCCTGAGTTCGATCTCCAGTACCTCAAGAATAAAATAAAATAGTACGGTTACTGTGTTATTCTTTGTCTGAATTGTGTTGTATCTATCAATAATACGTGATCAAAATATTTTTAAACGTTTAACAGGTCAGTATTAACTAACATATCAAACAACGAGACAGCAAAACTGCAAATCAGGTACAAAGTTCCTTCAATAAATGGTATCACGTATATCTAAAATGTATAAAAAAAATTTTTTAAGTAGAATAGGTGAGTAGTAACTAACATCAAAGAGTAGTGACTGCCGAGCAAATCAAACCCATGGAAAATTAAAATTATCAACATTTAACCAGCTGTGCAATACAATCTTTTTTCTCTTTTTCACGCTTTCTTCTTTCTCTTTACCTTTTCTTATATTCATCGTTTCACCAGTTTCCCATACCTATTTCCTTTATATTTATCAGGTCAACCCAGTAATCCTTTCACACCTCAGATGAACTGACAGTGCCAGTTTACTAGCTTCCTATGAGATGGCTTTGATCTATCACTTCTTTGCTCATCAAGCTCAATCTTCTTACATCCAGCATTCAAGTTCCTTCACAATAAGTCTAAACTTACCTTTAGGATTGACTCTGAATCACTTCCCCACAGCAGGAATCCTAAAGTTCTTCTCTGCTGTCCTCTAAATAAACTCTATCCCTCTAGAACCTTATTCCTCTAACACTATTTGGACGAAGATGCTGTCATGGAACAGTGTAATACTGGGAAAACAAAGGATACATATTAAAAATTCATTATAAAAATATATAAATATCTCCCTTCACTGTTAAAAAACAAAAATTTTAATACTTATTAAACTACATTTACATACTTTGCTCATAACTTTAAATTCAGATATTAATCTTTTACTATTTCCAAGCAACAGAAACACCTGTATCATTATTATGTTATATTCATGCACAGTTCGGGTTATTTTTCTTTCCAATTATGAATTTGTGACGAAGGGATATAATTTTACATGAAGTTTTCTACTCAACTTTTTTGGATATTGAGCTAAATTTAAGAGCAGATACAAAGGACTGGCCTATTACCTCAGTGGACTAGAGTGCCTGCTTAGGCAGAGCACAGTGGCCAGCACCACCCACAGGGGGCACTGAAACTGGACAGGGTGGTGCCCACCTGTAATCCCAGCACTTGAGAGGCTAAAAACAGGAGAATCACTACGTGTCCGATCACAGTAAGACCCTGTAGACCCTTTCCTAAATACAGTAAAAAAATAAATAAATAAAAATAAAAGACCAAGTACTGCCAGACATGGTGGCGCATACCTGTAATCCCAATGCTGGGGAGGCTGAGGCAAGAAGCTGCAAATTCTAGGCTGACCAGGGCTACAAAATGAACTGAAAGCTAGCCTAAACTGCTTATCAAGGCCCTGTCTCAAAAAGACAATAAATACATTAATAAACAACAAGAAAATATTCTGCAATGAGAACAGTTAACATCCTGAATTCCACCTCACTCTTCGCAGTACTGTAACTTCAGCCAAAATTATGTGCCAAAATTGTGTGACCTCCGCAAATGTTTTTTCCCTCAATAGTGAAATGACAGTAACTCCTACTTCACAGAGAATCTTAATAATGAAATGAAAGGATGGAAATAATTTTACTGTGCTTCATATAAAGCACGCTATAAACAGAAATTACCAATGCAATTATTAATACTCAAAGGCTTAACAGAATAGTTATTTTGGCACTTTTTTTTTTTGAGACAGGATCTCAATAGGTAGTTCTGGCTGGTCTTGAACCCCCTATATAGCCCAGACTCCAACTGTCTGAGATCCACCTGTCTCAGCCTCTTGAGTGCTGAGATTACAGGTGTGCACCACCAGTCCGAGCCAATACCTTTATTTTGGTTGCTTTTTGAAAATTGGAGCACAAGGTGATAAAACCTAAAGTACATTCTTATAACCGAAATGAAATTAGAAATGTTTACACCATGTATGCCTTATCACTCAACCCTTTATGTGAAGATGAAGAGAAGGGGTGAAAGAAAGAGAGAGGACATACATCTATTGGACACCAACAGGGAGTATTCAAAGGTAAATACTCGCACTCGTCCTCTCGGAAAATATGCAAATGACGGGGAAAGTACGCTTACTAGAAAGGCGTAGAAATATATAGGAGATTACGTCCAGGGTTTACCTCAAAATTACTCAGAATTGTTAATTACTGAAAGGGCGCGTTGAACAACAGGCTTCTTCGTATGATTCCCTCAACTTTTCTATAACATGAAGATTTGCATTATAAAAAAAAATAAATAAATAAACGCCAAAGGCTGGTCGTTTCTTTGGGACCTGATGCCAACTGGGCACGGTCAGGAAGATACACAGGAAATTCTGAAGAAGGAATGGGGACACTGAAACCCGGGCCAGGGGAAGCCGACCGGGAGAGGTGAGACGCGCACCCGCCGCCCGGCAGGAAACGGGGGCTCCCCGGACAGTTCCAGAGGCGGGGAGGTGGGCACATGAGGGCACAGGGAAGGAGGTGGCTGAAAGACACCGAGCGAGCCCGAGGCGCGGCACAGACCTCGCCCGGCTCCGCCGACGCGCCGAGCTCAGCAGGGCCCTCGCTTCCCTCCAGCGCAAACGCCCCTCTAATCTCACAGAGCCTGCCGCTCTTGCTGCGTTCC
This sequence comes from Ctenomys sociabilis, assembly GCA_004027165.1. Taxonomy (NCBI): domain Eukaryota; kingdom Metazoa; phylum Chordata; class Mammalia; order Rodentia; family Ctenomyidae; genus Ctenomys; species Ctenomys sociabilis. The sequence goes on along the minus strand of PVKA01017410.1, from coordinate 19,703 downwards.
CAACCCGGCTCCTTGGCTTCTGCCCTGCTACCACGTTGCCCTGCCACAGTCAAGCCCGGGACCACTCTTCTTCCCGCAACTTTTTCCAGTCAACAGCCCCACTTACCGCCGCCGCGCGGCAGCCAGCTCCCTCTCCAGGTACTCGGGTTTCCAGACAGGCTGTCCCGGGACGTTGCCGCCAATCAACCAATCCCCGCCCCGAACCGGGATCACGCTGACCAGTTATCTGTCCGCTCTGGCTCGGAGGCGGGATTAGAGCGAGGCGCCGGCGGAAGCGGTAGACCGACGGGAGCAGCCACAGCCACTTTTCGCTGTCGTTGTGCGCATGCGTGTCCCTCGAAAGGGCTTGTGCTTTCCTGTGGTCTTGAGTTTGTCATGGCTACTCACCCCTGGTATTCACTTTTGTGAGTAAACCTTATGCTGTTGGTGAACGTGTAGTCCTGAGTGTGTGATGAAGATACACTAATATTCCTGTGCACCCTTTATGCAGTTTTCCGTGTTATGGCTTACGTCTAGATGTCCCGTCAGAGGTGGGGCTTTTTCAGAGGTGCCTGGATCACAGAAAGTTTGAAAGGTCACAAACTGTGGGAACTTTGTGTTTACTAGACAGCTCTCCATGCGGAGTTCACATCCGGTGTCCGCGTCTGTTTAGGAGCAGGCATACAAAGTTGCTTAGAGTGGATGAAGACTTTACTTTCCGTAAAAGTTATTTTCAACTCCATGCAACTAAACAGGATGTTGTTTTATTCTCTCCTTTCTCTCCAATTTATCGAATTTTGAAAAAAGATAGAAATGTCATTGTGAGAGCAATATTTAAAATCTCAAGAATTGACAGTATTAAGAATAAATGTTTCAATCATGTTTACATTAAATGTTATAGTTTGTGGGTTTGTGGCTAGTTGTCCCCCCAAAGCCCCATGCAGTCATGGGGTAGGGACTTATAGAGCTTGTGATTAACTCATGATTCACTGGTATTATGTATGATCTAAGACTGGGATTATGGATCTCAGTACTGCTGGGATTATGGGTGTGAGAGGGTTAGGGCAGAGAGCCTGAATGTAATGTGAGACAGACAGACTAGATATTGCTTTGTTGCATTGTTGTTGTGCCGCTACCATTAACTGATGCTCTCTGCCATGTGCCATTCTGCCTTGGAGCCAGCTGAGTATGGACTGAAACCCACAGTAACTATGAGCTAAATCAACCTTTCCTTCATTTTGGGTGTTAGGTATTTGTCCCAGCAACGAGAGAAGAGTAACTTCTTCTCTTAAGACAATAAGTATTTCTAAAAGTTTAAATCAAGCTCCAGGCCTGGTGGCACATGCCTGTAACCCCAGTACTCAGGAGGCTCAGGCAAGAGGACCATTGAGAGTTCAGACAAGCCTGGGCTACAAAATGAGCTCAAGGCCAGCCATAACTGCATAGTGAAGCCCTGTCTCAAAAGACAAAAAAATGTTTAAAACATTAGTAACACTGTAAAGAATTGAAATCACATAGATGGTATAGTGAGCTGTTTTGCTGGCTTCTTTGGATGTCCTACTAAATAAAGCTTTCTATTTTTTAAAAAACTTTTTTTTTTTACTTTCTATTTCCAGAATACATTTAGTTTGATTCATTAGGGCATGTAATTTTTTAAATATTTGAATAAGCTAATCTGGAATTCAAATCATCTTGTGAAAATATGAGCATTTCATGTACAGTTAGCCATATTCAGCATTGTAATATGTGTAGAAGTGATGAAATATTAATATGTATAGGAGGTGAGATCCATCAGTATTTCTTTTTGTTTATTTTTGAAGACCACCATGGCTTATGTTACACAGGTTTGACCCTCCCACTTCTGGAAAAGCTGAAATTACAAACATTCGTTCCTCTAGTCCTGCCTCATTATGCTATTTGTCCTTGCAGAAAGGTTTTGCAGATTGGTAGTCTCTCTTACCTTCCATTGCAGTTGATTCCAGAAGTCGCTGAGCAGACAGGCACCTGGGGCTTGATGTTCTTGCCCTGGCTAGCCAGGCTGTTCCTCTCCAGGGTTTCACTCTTTCACCACAGCTTCTCGAGGACCTACTATGTATGACAGCACAAAGATTTAAAAAAAAAAAAAAAAAGTTTTGAATTACATGCTAAGCAGGCCTGCAGGGTAAGAGGAAGATAGAAATCCAAATTTAACCTATGTGACCAAATGTCATAAAGGAACCAGGGATGGACCTAGGAGATACACCTGAGCCTGCAGAGTGGCTCAGGGGAACACTTTAGGCAGGAGTACCTGATCTGAACTTCCTGAAAGACCAAGAGCTTCTGAGTTAAAACAGCTGGAAACAATAGACAGTGGAAATTCTGGCATAGGTCACTTTGTTTTTCTGAGATATATTGGGGTGGATTTCCTGCTGAATGCTTGTGCTTCAGGACCCCAAGCTTGAACCAGCCTTTTTCAAGGCCCAAGAGTAGACCCAAGCCCCGAGTTCACATGGTCAGGTGTTATGTTCTATATTTTAACAGGAAAATGTTTGAAAGCAACCCTCAAAAGGAAATTGGTTAAGAATTATGGTTTTTTTTTTTTTTTTTTTTTTTTTTCAGTTCAGACTTCTCTTCCTTCACACATAAAGAATCTTTATCCTAGATTCTTTGGAATGACCCTCGACACCTTTGAGATCTGGGTAAAAAAAAAATTCAGGTTGCTTTGTGATAGGTTATTGTTGGATCTCCTGATGGTGGAATGACTTGTAGGAGTTCTAGCCAAGTGGTATGGTACTTTAATGCTATGAAACAAGGGCCTATTAACATTTCTCTTGGCACCTGATGCTGGAAGTATGTAGCTAGTGGAGGACACAGAAAGTTTGAAAGGTGCTGAGCCCAAAGCTAATCAGGGGAGAAATGATCCTGTCACCACACTTTTAAAATTGTAGCAAGAGCTGAGGTGGTGGCGCACACCTATAATTCCAACACTGGGAGGTGGAGGCAGGAGGATGACTACAAGTTTGAGGTAAGACTCAGCTATATAGTGAGTTCAAGGCCAGCCTGGACTACATAGTGAGACCCTGTCTCAAAAACCCCAAACAACAATAATAGTAATAACAGATAAAATTGTAAAATGATGCTTTACTTTTTGTTTATAATAAAATTTAGAATAACTTTAGCTTCATCTGAATAGTTATAAGAGAGTACAAATATTTCTGTGTACCCTTTATGCATTTTACCCTTGTTATGGCTGATGTCTAGATGTCCCTGCAAAGTCTCATCTAGTCACAGGTGGGGCTTTTTCAGAGGTGGCTGGATCTACAGTGTATGATTTTGGGACTGATTCATGATGCAATGCTGGGCTCCAGGGTTAGGGTGTCAGTGGTACACATCCTAAGTTGTTTAAATGAGATATAAGACATAGAAAAAGATATGGACATCCCTTACTTGTTTTGTTACTTTTTCCCTCCATGATTATTTATCTTCTGTGATGCCCCTCTGCCAAGCCACCCTGCCTTGGAGCCAGCGAATTATGGACTGAAATTTCTACAAACTGTGAGATAAATAAACCTTACCTACTTTAACTTCTGGGTATTGGGTATTTTGTTTCAACAATGAGAAAAGTAAGACACCCCTCATGTTACTGTGATATAGCTACAAAACCAAGCATTGGTAGATTGCTACTGATTAAACTAGACTTTATGTATTTTAAACTATCTCCTAGTTTCTATTCTAGGACCCAATCCAAAATGTCATGTTGCTGTCATTTGTTAATATCTCATTAGTCTCTGATCTGTGACAATTTATCTTTGCCTTTTCTTATTTTCATGACCTTGATGTGACCATAATAATTTGAATTCCATCTGGTTAAGTATTAGGTAAAATATCTGATGCTTTTCTCAAAAAATTAAAGAATGGCTATAAGTTTGGAGAATAGTGCACAATAACATGTCCTTATGATACCAGCATAATTTATTACTAGTTACTTATTTTTATTTATTTTCCAGAACTGGGGATCGAGCTTAGGCCCTTGCACTTGCCAAGGAAGCACTTATTCCACTGAACCATCTCCTTGGCCCCTATTACTAGTTATTTAACCTTGATCATTTGACCAAGGTACTGTGTTCTAGTTTCTCCACTGAAAAATTACATTTTTTTCCTCCTTTCCAGAACCTCTTCTTGGAGAACAAGTTACTAAATCCTTCTCAGTCTCTAGGGAACTATAATATTAAGCCTCTAGTTTTAGATAGAAATATCTTACATAAATTAATTGGAATTGTTTTTTAAAGAAGAAAGTGTCACTTTTTCCCCTTTATTTATATTCAATCATTTGTGTAGACACCTATATATTTATTTCATGCTTTGCTTTAATTTATATCATGATTTTTATTTTGTTGTTCAAATTATTCCAGCTTTGACTACTGGGAGCTCTTTTTTTTTTTTTTTTTTTTTTTTGCAGAACCAGGGATTGAACTCAGACCCTTGCGCTTGCCAGGGAAGTGCTTATTCCACTGAGCCATCTCCCTGGCACTACTGGGAGCTCTTGTATTGGCTTGTGTCTTATTTTGTTTTGTTTTGTTTTAATCTTTCTGGAACTTCAAGATGCTCCAAGCTCATGTTATATACTTACTGTTCTAGTCCTTGAATCAGTCATCTCTCCAAGGAGAAATGGAATAGTATTTAGAAACTAACATCTAGGCAATAAATATGCACATCACTACTGGAATGTCTCTGAATTGCAATAGAGCCAGTAAATATATTACCTCTTTGATTTATAATTCTTAGTTTACATGTCTTGTGATAGCCTTAAAGTGATCCCAGTGAGCTCTACCTCCTACTAAACTCACTCTTGGATGAACTCTTCTTCCTAAAAATAGACCATACCTGGTGGATTGCTTTGATTTTGTATTTTATTTCTTTTTTTTTTTTTTTTAAACAGGGTGTTTCTATGCAGTTCAGGCTGACCTTGATCCCACTATGTAAACCAGGCTTGCATTGAACTCTATAAACAATCTGCCTGGCTCAGCTTACCAAGGGCTGGGATTTTTTTTCAATTAATTTTTTAAATAATAGTTGATTTTTGGCTCATTGTGCCATGTATAGAGCTATGCTCTTTAAACATAATCCTGACCACAATTTCATTGAACACTGTTATTTTACTGTCCCATCCTTGTCACTGAGCTTGGAAAACTCAGTGACAAGGATGCTGCTGCTCCCAAATTATAACCCATCGCTAACCTGGAATTAACTCACATTGCTGAATTTTGTAGTACCCTGAGTGCTTGAGTAAACTCACATACAGCCCTTGACCTGGTAGCCTCACTACCCATAATTGCCTGCCTGCTCTTAACCACACATTCTGAATAGCAAAGGTGCTCAGAATCCTCACACTAACAACATGCTTAGTGCTAATGAATTGCTATCCCTTGGGATCTATTTGTTCCATTTGAGGGGTCAGTCTGGATGCTATAGCCAGCCCTCAGCTGGCGTTACAGTTATGTACCACCACACCAAAGCTTCAGACCTAGAAGGTAATAAATGATTCTTGTATAAAGCTGATAAAGTTTTCTTTTTCAGTATTGGAAATTAGACCCAGAGCCTCATGCAGACTAGACAAGTGCTCCACCACAGAGCTTCATGCCCAGCCCTTTTTAACCTATTTGAGTCAGGGTCCCATCAAGTTGCTCACACTGCCAGGAATTTGCGAATTTTCAGTCATTCTACACTAACCTCCTAAATAGCTGGAATTAGAGATATGTACCAGCAACACTCACAGCTAAATTTTGTACTAATTTACTAGAAAGCAATAGGTAACATGCAGTTTTTGTTTCTTCTTGAAGATCAATGGCTCTATATATTCACTTTGGAACTACTTAGAATATGTATATAGAGGAACTCTCTACTTAGAATGATAAGTGATGTTTATTTTTTCAGTACTGAGAATTGAACCCAGGAACTTTACACTGAGGTCTAATCTCCATCCCTTTTTAAATTTCAGACAAGTTTTTACTAAGTTTCCCATGATCAGCTCAAACCTGCATTCCTTCTGCCTCAGCTTCCCAGGGTGATGGGTTTATAGTGTTTGTGTCACCATACATTATGTAAGTGATTATTCTATAAAGCTAAATTTTGAAACAAATATAGGAAGTTACTATGCAAGTAAGTCAATTGGGAGATGTTAGAAGAAAACAGAATTTTATTTTTGTTTGTGTCTATTTGATCCTAGAGTTTTTGACCAGTTTTATTGGCTTACTTTTCTTAACATAATCAGAATAGCCAGAACTTCTTGTGTTATTTGCAACACTGATTGAATAGATGAAAAAGAATGAGAGCTCTCTTACTATGGGCCTTGAAAATGTCCCTTGACTTGTCTGTGTCTCCAAATCACCAACAGAAAATTAAAGGAGTATAGTGCTATTATTTAGACAAAGAGATTTGTTTATTATTGAATGCAGAAATGTGACCACACTATCTACGAATGACAAGAGACATGCCCTTAAGTGGACATTATTTCTCTCTTGTACTGTTCTGTTTTTTCTTCCTTTCTTTTGTTCTTGTTTGTTTTTATTTTTTATGAGTGTAAACATTGTTTCTGTATTTTTGTTTGTTGTTGTTCTACTCTTGTTTTTTTATTTCTTCCTTCCCTTCTATCTACTTCATCAGTTTCCCAAAGCTCATGTAATCTTCCTTTGTCCTCCAGCCTTACTTCTAATCTCTTCTTCTATTTCTCTTTTCCCCCATAAACCTTTTAAAAATGTCTTCCGTGGGAGTAAAATTGCCATACTGAGGGCTTATTTAATGCATACAGTTTTCAGGTTTGTTTTAGATTTTGTTGTAAACCTGAAATCTCCAACAAGTAGTGATTTCCTTGGAATTCTCAGTACTAGCAATAAAGCCACCATCCATAAGCAATTTTCAAGCATCGACCCAGGAATTTTTGTTTTCTATTAACTAAAACAAAATAGAAAATTAGAAGACACTTAAGAAAAAACTCTAAATTTCCAGCTCAACAAGGATAAACATGAGGGCAAATGAGGTAGAACAATCAGAAGGGCAACCACCTGGACTTCCTGAAGACAAAAATGGAACAAACACCAACATAGTGGCTATACGGGACCTCAAGATTCCATCACCTAGACAAAAAATCCAGAAAGAAATATCAAAACTGAATCACCTTTTGAACAAATGTGCTTAATAGATACACAACATCAGAATACATATTCTTCTTAGCTGCACATGAAATGTTCTTTAACACAGATGACATACTAGCTCATAGAATATGCTTAAATAAATGCAAGGAATTGAAAATATCCTATGGATATTATCAGGCTATAATGAAATTGAAAATCAATGCTAAAAGAAACCACAAAATTTCATAAACACATGAAATTAAATAACACCCTCCTGAACAACCAATGAGTCACAGATGAGATTAAACAAGAAATTAATCAGTTTCTACAATTAAACAATAGGCCAATACAACATACCAGAACTTATGGGGCACAATGAAAGCAATCTAATGAGGATAATTTATAGTTATACATTGCCATACCATAAAGCAGTGGGCTCAAATAAACCTAATGTTAAGTCTTCTAAAGAAAGAAGAGGGGTTGGGGAGATAGCTCAGTAGAATAAGTGCTTGCCTGGCAAGCAAAAGGTCCTGAGTTCAATCCCCAGGACCTCAAAACACAAAAATCAAAACGAAATCTAAAAAAAAGAAGTCAAGCCCAAACTTTGTACAAAGGAGAAAATTATCAACATCAGAGCAGAAATTGATACAATGGAGAAAAAAAAGGAATATAAAGCGTCGTGAAGCGAAGAGTTGGTTCTTTGAAACACTAAGTAAAATTAAGAAAGCCTTACCCAACTATCAAAAAGGGAAAGACTCAAAGCCATACAAATGGGAAAGACAAAGGTGAAACTACAAGAAATCTTACAGAAATCCTGAGTTTTTCATTAACTACTTCAAGAACAGGTAGTCTAATAAGATGGAAAACACAGTAGAAATGGACAGATTCCTATCATATCAATTGCCAAAACTAAATCAAGAAGATATATATATATTCTACTGAAATGAATATTAGTCAATGAAATTAAAAATGTGGTAACCTACCAACAAAGAAAAGCCCAGGTTCTGATGGATTCACTACTGAATTCTACAAGGAATTTAGAGAATATTTAATACCAATGATTTTCAAACTCTGTAATGAAATTAAATGGGAAGCAATACTCCCAAATTCACTCCTTGAAGCAAGCATTATACTGTAGTGAAACCAGAGAAGGACCCAACCAAGAAAGAGAACTACAGACCAATATCACTAATGAACATCAATGTAAAAGCTATCAATAAGATACTAGCAAACACTATGCAACAAATCAGTAAGAAGATTATGTACCATGAGCAAGTAGGATTGATCCAGAGATGCAGGGATGGTTCAACATACGCAAATCAGTAAATGCAGTGCACCATACTAACAGCTCCAAGGACAAAAACATATGATCATCTCAATAGATGCAGAAAGAGCATTTTATAAAATCCAACACTCATTAGTGATTAAAAAAAATACTATATAAAATTAAAATAGATGGTCTTTATCTCTATCCCATAAAAACCATCTAGGACAAATGAACAGCTAGCATCATAGTAAATTGATAAGAACTGAAAGCTTTCACTCTAAGATCAGGAACAAGAGAAGGAGGACCACTACCATAACACTTATCCTTTGTGGTTCTGGAAGCATTAGCCAGAGAAATTAGACAAGAGAAAGAAAAGGAATAAGCATAGAAAAGCAGACTTCTAATTTGACATTATTTGTGGGTGACATGATACATAGAAGACCCACAGAACTCCACCAAAAGACATCTATATTTAATTAAGTATAGTAGTATAGCTGGATACAAAGTCAACACTCAAAATTCATTAGGGTTTCTATACACAACAAGCTCAGAAAGAAAAATTAGGTAAATTATCTTAAACAGTAACATTCAAACAAATTAAAAATCTAATGATCAATTAATGAAAGAAGCAAAAGACCCTTATGTTAAAAACTACAGTACTCTGAAAAAGGAGATTGGAGAGGTTATCAGAAAGATACTCCTTGCTATTGGGTAGGAAGAACCAACATAATAAAAATAGCCATACTCCAAAAATTGTGGTACAGATATAATGCAATCTCAAAATACCAGTAGCGTGTTTCACAGAACTAAAGAAAACCTTCCTAACATTTGGGACCAGAGAATACCTAGGACAGAAAAATCAGTTCTGAGTAATACTGGTCATTACAATCCCTGATCTGAAATTATACTAAAACCTACAGTGATTAAAAACAGCATGATACTGGCAAACACACACACATGCACACACCCCTTGTCCTGAGTCAATACAATAATATAAGATTCAGAAAAGACTCCAACATCCTCAGCCACCTTATCTTTGACAAATACCTTCAATGGAAGAAAGATAGGATGGGGGAGGGGCAGTGGGGTCCCCCAGGAGATAGCACAGTGGAATAAGTGCTTGCTTGGAAAGTTCAAGGTCCTGAGTTTGATCCCTGGTACCACCAAAAGGAAAAAAAAAAAAAAAAGACAGCCTCTTTAGTAAATGATGTTTAAAAAAAACTGGCTTTCCACATGTTGAAGATTAAAAGTAGATCCATCTTTTACCAGTCCCTTAGCTACAACTGAAATGAATCAAATATCTAAATATTGAAACAGAAATACTAAATATGCTGGAAAATAGGTAGAAACTGTAACAACATGTTGGTGAAAACTGTTTTCACAAATCTCACAGGAATACCACAAAGAAAACTAGGATTTCAGCTTATTAAAAAAAAAAAAAAAAAAAAAAAAAAAAAAAAAAAAAAAAAAAAAAAAAAAAAAAAAAAAAAAAAAAAAAAAAAAAAAAAAAAAAAAAAAAAAAAAAAAAAAAAAAAAAAAAAACGTGCACAGCAAAAGAAACCAACAGAATAGAGACACCCCATGGACTGGGACAGATCTTTTTTTCAGCTACCCCTCAGACCAAGGACTAATATCTAGAATACATAACAAACTTAAAAAAAGCCTCCCAAACTTAAAGACCCAGTCCAAAGATGGGTATTTGAAATGAATGATCAATTCTCAGAGAAGTTAAAATGGCAAAAATATACAAAAAAATTCAACATCACTAGTCATTTGACAAATAGCAATGAAAACAATGCTGAGAATTCATCTCATTCCAGAAAGAATGGATGTCAAGAACTCAACCAATATTATATTCTGGTAGAGTTGTGGGGGAAAAGAAACCCTTCTCCACTCTTGGTGGGAGTGTAGGCTGGTGCGGGCATTGTGGAAATCAGTGTAGATATTCCTCAAAGAAATAAGATTAGAGGTTCCATTTGATGCAACTATTCTTTTGGTATCTTCCTGAAACACTTAAAAGCATCACACCACAGCAATATGTAGGGCACCATATTTATAGTACCATAGTTTCTAATAGCTAAGTCTGCTTTGTCCTCTTGTGTGCTGAAATTCTTCTTTCTTTCTTTCTTTCTTTCTTTCTTTCTTTCTTTCTTTCTTTCTTCTCTCCCACCCCCCTTTCTTTTTCTTTTGATATGTGGTCTTAATTTTTTGTCCAGGTTGGCCACCTTGAATTGACTGTGTAACCCAGGCTGGCCACCAACTAACTCCTAGCAATCTTCTCAGCCTCCTTTTCCTTTTCTTCTTTCTTTCTTTCTTTCTTTTTTTTTTTTTTTTTTTTTTTTTTCAGAACTGGGAATTGAACTCAGGCCCTTGCACTTGCCAGGGAAGTGCTTATTCCACTGAGCCATCTTCCCAGCCCTCAGCCTCCTAATAGGAGAGATTATGAGCTTATATCACCATGCCTGGCTGTGTCCTGGTATTACAAGTGTTGATTATCATGTCCATGTTTTTAAACATGCATATATTTTGTCATTTTCAAAAATATACAGTTATTTGATAAGGTGTGTAGAATTTGTGAATATACAAATACTCATTGTCAGAACTTCATGCTCAAGAAAATATTTTTGAGCTGGAAAGTGCTGGTTGATCAAAAATTTCCAGAAACTGCTACAGCTTCAACTCCTTAGGATGAGATTTTTTTGAGGGTAAGGATTGCTTTTCTTTTTATACATATCTTAAAATGTCTCCTGCACAAGGTATGTTTTCAGAAAACATTTCTTAGGTAACTAAATGAATGGAGCTGCCAGTATCTGACACAATATCATGTAATTTGAGCAACACAACTATTAAGAAACTTGCTGTATTCTGTTTTAAGATATTCAAAGCTAAGAACTAGCATATACTTATAATGATAAGTAGTATAACTTCACTGGTGTCAAGTCCAGACACTTTTTATTGGGGATATGGATTCTTAAAACCTAAAGACTTCCCTGGGGCTTGTAATTAATAGGTACCTAGGAAATGTAACTGTGTTCATTCGTTCGTTCTTTCTTTCTTTCTTTCTTTCTTTCTTTCTTTCTTTCTTTCTTTCTTTCTCTTTCTTTCTGGGCATATTAATAGAACATCTATTCCAGGAATTTTATTCTTACCCACTTTCTTTCTTCTCTAGAGGCCTTTAAATTTCCACCTAACTTTAATATATTAGCTACACAGCAGAATCAAACTGTGAAATAGCCAATCAAAAAAATCTGTTCAGTGAGTTTGAGTGCAAGGGATTTATTTTTCTCAAAGATTTGCTTGTAGGGTTTGGATTCCACTTCAGAGAAATAACTTAAAAAAAAAAAATCCACACTTAAAACCTTCAGTGACTGCTACTTACAAACAAATGTCTGATAAAGAAAAGGCAGTGTTAAAAATACTTCATGATGAAGATTTTTATTGTTTATTGGTACACAGGTACAGTGATCACATCCATTATACAAAACCTGTACCTGTACATGATATATCTTCACAATCTCGACCTCTTTTTTTTTTTTTTTTTTTTTTTTTTTTGGCGGCACCAGGGATTAGAACTCAGGCCCTTGAGCTTGTTAGAGAAGCACTTATCCCACCGAGGCATCTCCTCGACCCTTTTCTTTCTTTTTTCCTCTTTGGGTAAAAAAAGGTCTCATTATTCAGTTCAGGTTTGCCTTGAGCTTGGCAGTACTGGATGTGTGGAATTCAAAGAGCTGGGATTGCACCACCATGCACCGCCCCTACCCTCCTCTCTGATCAGAAATCCCTTGTTCATAAAAAACTTATTCGCAAAAGAAATTATTTCAAACAAAACTGTGCAAACGATAAATGAACGAAATTAAAACAACAACAACAAAAAAAAAAACTAGAATTTTTTTGCGATTACGAATTAGGACCCAAGAAGGCAGGTCAAATATTACGAAACTGCTTTATTAGATGAAAAAGTTGCACTCTCTTTCGCAGCACAGTTACAAAACTGGTAAGATACAGAAAAGAACTAATATCTAAAGTAATGCTGGGAATTGTAGTCCTGTCTCGGAATCGAAGGGGACGGAGAACCATGAGGTTCAATCCCGCGTTCTGGGTCCTCATTGGTCCTGACCGTTGAACGCCTAGCGCGTTTCCCTAGTTCACCAATGAATGATTTGCTGTAAGAAACTCTTCATTGATTGGATACATTTCTTCTCGTTGGGGTCGTCATCAGCCAATGGAGGAAAAGAAGTGGCTCAGGTGCCAGGGTCACTGGGGTAGAATGCGCCGCTCCTCCCCTGCCAGCGCCTTGCTCTTCGGCTTCTTCAGGGGTCTGGTTATCTTTGGTGGCTCAGGTGGCGGCCGCGGAGCGAGGGGCTTGCTTCGTGCTGTGCAGGTCCCTGTGTGTCTGAAGACGTAGCCGTGGTGGTTCGGCAGGCGCTCCGGTCCTCAGCTTCTGAAGCGGCAGGTAGGGTCCGAGGGGGGCAGATAAAGCGGCGAAGCCGTCAAGGCCGCTACGGCGGCGATCCTGCCTTCCCTCGGGACGCTGCAACGCTTGAAAACGCCGCGCTCCCGGTCTCCTGTGGAAACGCTGTCTTCCTCCTCGTCACCTCAACCTCCAACTTCTACCAGCCCTAGCATTATTGATAATGGATGTAATCTCACCATTTTTTCTCCCACTCCAAGTTGTCTTTTGGTGGTTTTCTGTAGCATAAACTTGCTTGTCTGTTAAGGAGACTGAAGGATATGGTTGTTCAGTTTAATTAAGAGACGGCTGTTTATATCTCTGTAATTAAAAATACATTTATGTGGCTAGCAGCTCCTTTCGTGATTCTATCGCCCAGCAAATCGGCGGGAATAGAAGTCATCACAGGTTAAAGTATCGTGATTGTTGGCATTCTATTCAATGTCGCATACTAATTTTCTTTGATCCAGAGGTTTACTTTGTTGCTGTGTTTTTGTTACGTCAAGAACCCGAGGCTGGCAGGAGGTAGCTCAGCTTCTCAAAGTGAGGTTAGTTGCTGCTAGTAATGAAAAAGGCAGATCCATCACAGTGCTTTTTTTTTTTTAGAACCATAAATCAATGAGAATTTAGGTTATGTGTGTATTTTCTACAGTTTTTACTGGGTGAATGCTAAAAAATTCTGAGTCCGTTGATGGATCTTGAGCGAGAGAATCTTTCAGGCACCTGCCTAACTATAGGTATCTTTCAGTTAGCTTAACTCCTTGCTTTTAAAGTGTCACTTCCTGACAAGCAGCCCTTGCCATTTTGTTGAAAATAGAGAATCTTAGGCCGTGCTCCACTTACTGAATCAATATTTTTTGTTTAACAAGATCCATAAAGTGACCAGAGAGCGCTTTGATGATATGCTTGTCCAAACTTAACAAAAGAGAAAATAAAGGTGCACAGTGTATATCCACTTGTGTTGTAATAAGCATGGAATGTAGAAAACAAGGAAAAAACAAGGAAAAGTTTTTTTTTCCTACAGTTTCATCATTTACTAATGAGGATATGATTTTTTTTTAAAAAGTGAGTTATGTCTGTAGTGGCAGTTTTAGCATAGCAACCAAAAAATGGTCACCCCAAGATGCATCTTGAGCTCCCTTCCTTACACCTTTTAAAATTTGAGAGCGAGTCTTGCTGAGTTGCTCGGACTGCATATGAATTTCCTGTCCTCTTACCTCAGCCTCTTAGAGTGCTAAGATTATAGGGATGCAGTTCAGGGTGCTGATTTTAAAAGAAGAATGGCCAAGACAAATGATAAATACTAATGGTGACAAGTGCAAATTCAAGAAGTGTATATTTACCCATATAATTTTATATAAAGTCTAGTTTCCCATTGTAATATCACCCCACAGTTTTGTTCTATGTAGCAAGAAACCATCCAGTTAGTTTCTTTGGAAGGAAACAGCAGATTTGCTTCTGCTTTTGTAGTTTTGCTTTTGTTTTTTCACTTTTGTTTGGATTGTGTTACCTGATAGTAAAACTGAAACCCACTTTCAAATAACACGATTTCTTGTTGCTCAGTCTGTAAGGAAAATCTCTTGTAGAATTTTCGTATCTTATTTTCACCAGAAATTACCTGGTGTACTTAACTAAAGTAAGACTTGAGCTGTACCACCAAAGACTGCTACTTAGGTCTGGGTTACTGTGTAGGAAATTTGCATTTTGAGAATAATTAGTTTTGTTCTGACATAGATTGTCTAGATCCACTTTATTTTGGGGGGGGTGTTTTTTATTGGTTTATTTTACTTTTTGTCTTTGACACAGGACCTCGCTATGCAGTTCAGGCTGGCCTTGAGCTCACTTTGTGACAAGGGTGGTCTTGAACTAGCAGTGATCCTCCTGCTTCAGCATCCTGAGTGCTGGAACTATAGGTGTGCACCACCATGCTGTACATTTTAGATATATGTAATAGTAACATTTTACTTGTATGTAATCTGTCTTGATTCTCTTTTCCCATTTCCCTCCCTTCAGTCTCTCTCCTCTATTTACAAAAGCTTTGTTTCCATTTTTGGTTTTCTTTTTTTCTTGACATTACTGTTTGCAGTACAAACACTACATGAAAACATATCTGTTTGCTCTTGAGCATAAGGTAGAAAGGAGAATGATTTTTTTTTACCAAGTTTATTTTTTGAGACAAGGTCTAAAAAAAATGTAATTGAGGATGTTCTTGAACTGTGTAACCAAGGCTGGCTTTCAACTCATAGCAATCTTCCTCCTCAGCCCCTTGAGTGCTGGGATTGCAGGTGTACACCATAATACATTATGATTCATTGACTGCTGCAAAATTGCTCATATCAGCACTCAGTTATTTAAAAATGTTTTGAGAGCCGCCCATTTGGTAGTGGAGAGGGTAGGAAACATTTAAAGCCATTTTCCAACCTTTGAATGGACATATTTCTATCAAACAACTTGAGTGCTCAAATGAAATTAATAGATGTAATACAAAACCACAAACTGTGTCATGTAAATTGGGATTAATTTGCTAATTTTACCTTATCTGTTTACATTTTAACTATTCTATAGCTTGCTCTTATAAAATCAGCCATGTATGGCCTGTGAACTCTACAGTCCAAAGAGATATTGATCATTGAATAGGATTCAGATAATGTAGTTGGGAAAGGATGTGAGAGTAACTTGGTATTATTAAAAATATTAAAATGAAAAAATGAACTCGTAACAGTTTGTAGTTCTCCTTTGAAAGTTTATACGAAACTTCCTTAACTTGGGGGGCAAATCATAGCTTCTGCCTGTCTTTCTTGCTTTCCTTGAAACCTTTTAGAAATGTGGCACTTAACCACAGCTTTCCGAGCCATTTTATTAAGTGCTTTGATGACTTTAGTCTTTCGGAACAGCCTTTCAGAGATCCTGTTTTGAGCCTTTTCCTTGTCAGTGGGTTTTGAAGATGGCAAGTTTTAACTTTTGACTTTTGTTTATCTCAAAGGAGCAAGAAGGTTATATAGATACTATTCCTCCAATGACGCGAGCTCGGTTTCTGCGGCTAGGTCAATTTGAAATGGTCGATCACTGAAGAATACAGTATGTACATTATGATATTCACAGCAAAGAAGTGGTCAAAGAAAACTCCTAACTTGATAACTTTGCTTTATTTGTTTGTGTACTGTACCATAACAAAACTATAGTATTATACAGTACAATCAGCAAAAGTTACAGTTGTATATAAACAAAGTGTATTATACAAGAAAAGATGAGTTATAAGTCTGAGTGGTGGATCATGAGTCTGAAGCATTTTTAAACAGGGAGATCATTAAATGAGGAATATAACTTTTCAAGGATCATTCTCACTGCATAATTACCTAATTACCTTAGGACACCTTAGATGTGAGTAGAACCCTCTAGTTTCAAGACTTGCATTTTTTTTTTAAGGATTGCATTCTGTGTGTTGTTTGTGTGTGTTTGTTTTGAGACAGAGTCTCACTGTGAATAAGGTTATCACCCAGAATATTTACTTCCTAATTATCTTTTTCGGGGGATTCTTTTTTGTGTGTGTGTGTGGTACCAGGGATTGAACTCAGGACCCTGCTCTTGGCCAGGCAAGCACTTATTCTACTGAACTATCTTCCCAGCCCCCGAGTTTTTTTTTTTTTTTTTTTTTTTTTTTTTTTTTTTTTTTTTTTTTTTTTTTTTTTTTTTTCAGGTTTTGTGTGTGTGTACGCAGGATCTTACTACACGCCTAAACTCGAAGTGATTCTGCCTCCTTAGTGTTGGGATTACAAGTATGCCCTACCTTGCCTGCAAGATGTTTCTTTTTCTTTTTTTATTTTGGTGATACCAGGGATTGAATTTAGGACCTTGGGCTTGCCAGGCAAGCACTTATTCCACTGAGCTATCTCCCCAGCCCTTTTGAAGCAGTAATTGATTCTGCAGGTTCTATTTTGAATAGACCATGTGTCAGTGATAGCATATAAAACTTACAGGAAAGCTGGCTTATAAACAAGGATATTCTGGGTTCTTTTTATAGAGACATCTTCAGGCAACATGCCCTCAAATCCCTTAAGTATTTTATTTTTGGTTATTTGAGAGTGGGTCTTGCTGTGTGCCCTGATGGCCTGGGGATTACAGGCATGTGACCCTCTGCCTTAACTTTAGTTTGTGTATTTAATCCATTGCCCTTTCTTTTATTCTGAATTTTTAGAAATGACTATAGGAACTATAATATTTTCCTTTGGAGAGAATTACCTGGCAAACATCCTACTCTAAAGTCTTCTCAGGGTCCTCCATTTGCATTTGCTTGGAGAGTTTTTTTTTTTTTTGTGTGTGTGTGTGTGTGTGTGTGGTTTTTGTTTGTGTTTGTTTATTTTGAGACAGAATCTCACTGTGTATTCAGGGCAGCCTTGAACTCACTGTATAACCTATGCTGGCTTTTAGCTTACCATCCTGCTTCAGCCTCTCAAATGATAGGCTTATAGATTTGTGTCACCATACTGAGCTGAGATTTATTTTTTACTTCATCAATTTTATGTGTTTTGTTTTTTGGTGCCAAAAATTGAACTCAGGACCTTGCACTTGCCAGTTTGGAGCTATACTACTGATTTATATTCACAGTCCCCAGTTCAGTGTATTTTATCTGGAATGGCATTTTTGTGTGTATGTCATTAAAGATCCAAAAAGTCACTAAAGTACCATAGCACTACTTATTGAAACTTAACTTTTTCCATTGATATTTTTTGACACTAATATACTTAAAAAAATCTTTTATTTATTTGGTACAGGGTCTTGCTGTGTAGGTCAGACTCAGTGATTATTGTATCTCAGCCTCCCCCTGCGCTGGGATTATAGGCGTGCACCACCACACCCAGTTTGCAGGGCTGGCACAGTGAGCCTGGGGTTCTGAGGCCAGCACAGCATGTAGTACTGGGGATCGAACCTGGACCCTTGCGCTTGCCAGGCAGGTACTTAAGACTGCTGAACTGTCTCCCAGCCCACTATATACTTTTAGACTACAGTTTATTGAGCATTTACTTTGCGGTAGCCACTAGCTTATGCTCTCTGTTGTCATTTCATCTGGATGATAAGCTATTTGGTAACTTGTGATTATACTTCTTTTACAAATGAAGAAATTGAAACAGAGCATTTAAAGGATTTGTCTAAAAGTCACAGTTTTCAAGAGAGAGCCTAAGTCTAAGTTGGTAGTTTTCTTATATGGAATACATAAGTAGTTTTCTTGGGAGAACTGTCATATCTATCACCTTCTCCCATTACTACTGTTGCTTTATTCCTATAACTTTGAATATTTCAGTACATAGTAAGGCCAAATTTGCTTTTATCAATTTTTTCTTTGAATAGAATTTTAACCAAAGTTCTTTCTGAACTTTCAAGAATAATTTTTCTCTAAAGCCCTGACAAGTTGACATTTTTATTGAAATTAACATTAAATGCTTCATTTGTGAAAAGTATTTACACTTTGATATTTTTCCTAAGGAGGAATATACTATGTGATTTGATTCAATGACTTTCTGCATTAATGAAGACTATTCCTTGATATTTCATTTCTTTGGCTTCTATATGTTTAAGATACTATGTTGTCTAAAATATTTTGTTTACTTTTATGGAAGGAAGTTATGCTGAACTAAAGGCTGCTCACGTTTAGGAAATAGTAAATAAGATTTTTTCTTTAATCTTTTATTTGTTAATTTATTTAGTACAGGGTCTTACTATGCAGTTTGGACTGGTAGTGATCCTCTTGCCTCAGCCTCCTCTGTGTGTCACCACGGCTGGCTTGGAGCCAGCATGACACTCCTGAAGTTATGGGGCTGGCACAGCATGTGGTACCCGGGATTGAACCCAGGTCCTTGTGCTTGCCAGGCAGGTGCTTAGTCCTCTGAGCTATCTCCCCAGCCCTGTGAATAATATTCTTTGGCCTGTTTCTACCAATTAGCTTGGGACAAATTATTTAACTTCTCTGTGACCATTTCCTTACCTGTCAGATGAGTGACTTCAAATTCTATTTCCTCCTTCCTGTTGTTCTTTTTTTTTTTTCTAAGTATGCAGTAGAAGATGAGGAAGAGATAGACAGATACCTTTAGATTCAGTTCTGATTCACTTTGATATTCCAAACTGCCAGGCTTAGGTTTTGGGGCTTCTTCATTTATATAGCCTTTTAAAAATGCCTTTTTGTTAGGGAATTTTATCTTTTATAAAGTCAGTATGCTGGGGCTTTTTTGTTCATAGATGAACAAGGATCAGAGAAAGGCAGAGAGGAAAAAAAAATGAAGAAAATTTATCAGCTAGTTAGTTTTCTCCAAGGCTCTTGTGTTAGGACCAGTATAGTTCAGGGGACGACAAGCCCTGGAGAAAAAGCCTGGCAGCTCTTCTCAAACTGAGAAGTTTGAGAAACATAACAAATGTTACAAGCTTGAACTGTAAAGGTTACTTCTGTGTTAAAATGTGTATTGCTAAAAAAGAGTTTATTAGGATATTTAGAATGACATGTTCTTTAAACATTGTGTACACAGAATAACTTGATTTCTTCAGCTTATGTAGATTTTAGTTTTCTCAAACTATGGAATAGCCAATTTTCTTTTTCTCTGTGTGACTTAGATGTATTTGCTTCTTGCTAAAGATGTTGCAATCCTGATGATTTAACAAGTACCCTAATTCACCTTAGCAGCCTAGAACTAATTTTGCAAACCTTTTCTACAGAATTTAAGAAGATTTTATTCATGTGCATGACATAGAAGATGAATTCTTCATCCTCCACCATGAATGAAGAACCTGATGCTCTATCAGTAGTCAACCAGCTGCGGGACTTAGCAGCAGATCCATTAAATAGAAGAGCTATTGTCCAGGATCAAGGATGTCTGCCTGGCCTTATTTTATTTATGGACCATCCCAACCC
>PVKA01017409.1:22038-46040 GCA_004027165.1 Ctenomys sociabilis | reverse complement strand
AGTGAAATTCACTTGAAAAATGTAAGAAAAAAATGAAAGCCAAGGAAAGGAAAAAAATAATGGGCTAAACCAATAACATTTACATTTAAACAATCCAACTGATAAAACATTAGCAAAACTTACAAAGAAAGAGAAAGAGAAAGAGAAAGAGAAAGAGAAAGAGAAAGAGAAAGAGAAAGAGAAAGAGAAAGAGAAAGAGAAAGAGAAAGAGAAAGAGAAAGAGAAAGAGAAAGAGAAAGAGAAAGAGAAAGAGAAAGAGAAAGAGAAAGAGAAAGAGAAGCTATCAAGTACCAATGCAAGAAAGGTGTATTACTGCAACTCCTGGAGATATCAGAACATTAAAGGGACAAACCACTCTAAACATAAAATGTGAACATTATTAGAATACAGTACAATTCCTTGAGGAAAAAGCAAATCTCCAGTTCCACTGAAGAATCTACTCAATCTTTTAGGAAGAACTAACATCCCTTCTATATAAATCCTTCAGAACATAAAAAAGAAGATTTTGGTTCCCACAGCACTTTATGAAACTAGAATTACCCTGCTACCAAAACTAGACAATACTACAAATGCCAAATCTCTATATAATTATGGTTCATCTAAACATGAAAACACATAACAAAATATTTAAAACACAGACATGAATGATGTGTTAATGTATATATAAATCTAAATAAAATATAGCCAAATAGGCCCCATCTTAGGAATGAACAACTGCTTGAACACTGGAAAAATCAATGTAATTTACCAAATTCATACGTTAAAAAAGGAACAATATGTTATCAACTGATGCATATGAAGAACCTGAGAAGATCCCTCTTATTCATGAATTTTTTTAAAGGTCAGAGAAACAGAAATAGAGATGAATTTGCTCAACAAGAGAAAGAGCATCCATAACAACACTTAAAACATCTTAATGGTAAAGTCTGAATATTTTTCAACAGTGATTAAGAAAATTCAAGATTTTAGCTCTTAATGCCTTTATTCAAATGCTTGAAACTTAACAAAAAGTAGACACATGGTAGTATGACTGTTGTTAACCTTGGTAGTCCTATAACTCTGTCAATATGTTGGAGCCTATCAAATCTTACCTTTTAAGTTTGTAAATTATGTGATATCCAGATTTTTGGTTTAAAAAAGAAGTATACAGATGGAAAAGAGAAAAAATTAAAACCTGTTCCTCTTTAAATCTCATACAACTATGGATAAAAAAGGCATTAAAAACTAACTATAAAAAATAGGTGAGTTTTATAAAATCAGAGGATATAAGATAAAAACAAAAACACGTCAATATTGAAATTTAAAATATATTTACAAACTCTAGAAAATGGTAAATTATTTATAAAATTAATAAAGCATATACAATTCTTGTATGCTGACAAAAGAGATATTTTAAAAACAATAGAAAAGATAATTTATATAAATAGAAAAATACAATGGCCGTGGTTGGAAGATAAAATATAAGGAAAATTGGGTAGAAATACATCAGATCCTAAAATATTTGTGGAAAAGCAAGATAACAGAATACTGAACTGTAACATCAACAAAAATGTTGCAGAAATCAGTCCATGCAGTTTCAAAACTTCTAGCTATAGGCAAGTCAAGCAATCAATGATCAGTTTACAAAGAAAATCTGATTCTTATACTTAAAGCCTAAATTTGAAAAATATCTATTTGGTATCTTTTTAATTCCTTTTTGTTCACAAAAATCCATTTTTAAAGATCATTTAATCTTGAGATAACAAGCGGGTACTAGTTCTGTCTCAGAGTTGAAGAAGTAACTGAAAAAAGTATCCAGGCTTGTATTTTTATGTAAAACTACTACAATTCTATTCAAACTAACACACCTTTTAATGCTTCATGATATTCATCAACCAATTACAGAACTATACTAAAAAGAGTTATCACAAATTCCAAAATTTATTCAATCATGTTTGTATAATACTGTAGTTTCTAGAGAAGAAAAATTTTAAAACTACAAAGAAATATTACTTCAGTCTTTCAGAAATAATTTCAAATCCATATATGTATCTTCAAAAAAATACTGAGAAGTACCATTTCCTTATCACTGACCCCAAAATATAAACATTTTCCTGCATTCCAGTAAATAATTTTCACAACAGTCACAAATTCCCTATACTATACAATGTTCTAGTAACAGCTTTTACACCAAAAGAATATCAACATCAATCTAAGAATCATTAATGAAATGCTTACAAGAATACTTTTAGTCTCTTTATCTAGTGAAACACTGGAAGCTAAGTGATGTCTGTACAAACCAATCATTTCACTAGCAGTTTTATGTATCTTTAAAGCCTCATATAAAAAGCACCTGCCAAAAGTGAGTAATAGAGTTTTATGTTCATTGCACTTAGGAACAGTGTATGCAACCTATTCCATTTTCCTCCCTTGTGGAATATATTTTAGCTAATGTATTGCACAACACATTACTGATCCATATAAAGACTCTTGGATCAGCCATTTGGATCATAGTCAATAACCTGCCTGGGTGCTTTACTTCTTTCCCTGCACTAGTTAGCATATTCACTTTATTTAGTAAGCTAAAAAAATTATGACAGTCTGACTTTTTTAAACAAAATATACATAACACATACATGTGTACTAAATATATTTGGAATACAAATGCTGAACCATAACCCTTAAACAAAATGTGGGAGGCCAGGGAGATAGCTCAATAGAATAAGCACTTCCCTGGCAAGCGCAAGGGCCTGAGTTCAATCCCGACCAAAAAAAAAAACAGTGCAATTACAGTTGAAAACTGACTAAATGCATCATTTCAAGAGTGAAAGAAAAGCCTACATGAGGCACTTTATATCTGTTTCTTCTCTTCAGCAACCTACAGTCTAAAATTAGTGCAACCACATTATCAACAAAGGCCAAGCTAATTATGAACCACTAAAGGTCAGGATATAGGAGAAACCATTATTAAAAATAGATCCATCTTTTAACTAGAAAACCTCCAAATACTTTCAAGATACAAATATCTCAAGCATAGCAAATTTTAAAAAGAAATGATGATTAAAATGTAGCACACATTTTATAATAAAGATAGATCTAAAAATTAGCAGGCCAGCCAGATAGCTCAGTGGACTAAAGCACCTGCTTAGGCAGAATGCAGTGGCCAGAGTTCAATCCTCAGCCTGTGTGCCAGCCCCGCAGCCAGGGCACACTGAAATGGCAATTGAGACTGGGCATGGTGGTACCCAATTGTAATTCCAGCACTTGGGAGGCTGAAAAACAGGAAATATCACTACAAGTCAGATCTGTGTAGTAAGATTCTACAAACACTTTGCTAAATACATAAATAAAAATAAAAAATGATTACTTGGTACTACTGTAGAATACTATAATAGATATTTAATGTACTAGAGAGCAATGATTTTTTAAAGAAGTAGAGATATAAAGGGAGAGGGAGAAAGTACAGAAGGCAAAAGCTCCACACTGCCCCTTGCTGGCAAGTACACATAAAATAATCTAAGGGCAGGAGCTGATATCAAGTAATGAATATTAATTTAGATCCAATCATGCAAAATTAACTACAGTAGGAGATTAAAAAAAAAAACTCAAAGAGTTATAAAAATATAGTGCCTCGGACTGGGAATATAGATCAGTGGTCTAAGTGCCTGCCTGGCAAGCACAAGGATCCAGGTTCGATCTCTGATACTGAATGACATGCTGGCCACTAAAACTGGGCATAGTGGCACTGACCTGTAATCCCAGTGCCAGGGAGACTGAGACAGGAGGATCACTACAAATGTGAGCTGTATAAAAAGACCCTGTACCAAATAAATTTTTTAAAAAATTTAAAATGAACAAATACATAAGTAAGGAAATAATATAGTACCTGACTTAAGACAGCATCCAACCCATTAGCCAAGAAACTAAAAAATAGGGAAACATTTAACTAATTCGCCGTTATAAAAAATCAAGTACTAACAAACATGAACAGGACCAGAAAACCTTTTTTATGACAAGCCAGATAATACACATTTTAAGCTTTAAGAGACATAAGGTCTAACTTTCACTTATTCAACTATTCCACGCAGCGCAAAAGAGCTAAAGAAAACAAACACACAATTAACCAAATAGGGATTATTGGTGTTCCTCTTAAAAACAGGTAATATGCTAGATGTGACCTGTGGAGCATACATTGCAAATCCCTGTCCAAAAGCATTTGTTCTTACCCTGGATCAAGATCTCCCCGAGATTCTGATTTCTTTTTTTTTATGTGACTGACTCAGACGTGCCACATTCAAGAAATTTTTAAATAACCGTTATACACAGAATATCAGTATGTTAGAGAAGCCCTAACTACTGGTCTAAGAGGCAAAGAGGTTTTGATATAAGATAGCTGTAAACTCTAAAGTTAAGTCCTGTGTTCATAAGCCCATCAATCATTGGTCAAGGCTTTGAGAGGAATATGACTGTTCATTATAGACACCAAAAGTCATGTACAAAATAATCTTGTATGATATTTGAAAATATAACTATAATAACTTCTGTGTTAAATTTTTTATTAATTTTAATGAGAAACAAATAGCAATGAGACAGTTTGATTAGGACAGTTATAATAATTAATATACTGCATATTGTTGTCTTCATAGTGGTTATTCATAGTATACGATGCAGACATGATATCCTATCCAAACACTATTAGTACAAATCTTTCTTCCCACTGAATTAAGAGAAAGTAGCTGTATATCTATCCTATTTTGTATATACAGATACAAAATGGTCCTTCATTTATATCCCCCTTTTTGTTTAGTTTTGTCAGAGATAGGTATTCCATTGTCATTTAAATATTATAGGTGTATGAATTCAGCAAAATAATCCAACATAGTCCGGTAGTTCATAATAGTGGTGGGTTATCAATACGACTGGTAATGTCAAGTGTTGGGTAAATTGAAATAGAAGATATTCACATCCCTTTATGCTTAAAAAACAATTAGAATTGTTATTTCTAAGATCAAAGTATTTAACAAGAAAGAACTGTTACCATGCAGCAGAAAAGTATAAAAATGAAGTATACATCACAGGGCCATAATATTAAGCTGAGCTGTAAATGGCTATGGTCGACAACTTCTTTGAATAACTCACTATTTTTGTGGAATGCTGGACTGTGATAGATTGTGGTGTCGAGTTCAAGCACCTAAGTTAGTTGAATGACAATGGAGTGCCCACCTTTGACAGGTGTAGACAAAGGAAGGGGTATAGAAAGAAAAAATCATGATGTGTGTGTATAGACAGTACAGTTGCGATAGATAACTCTGTGCTTCTACATAATCCTATGAGAGGCAAGATCTGCACTAATGGTGGTTGGACAGGATATTATGTCAGCTTCTAGTACTATGGTCATCCACTAGGAAAATAATTATTGAATTTTTTATATAATTCAAGTATAAAAAATAAGATAAGTAACTACACTCTTAATTTACTGATAAGAGACAGCTGCTAAAATAATATCTGTAAATATATTATCATGTATGCACCTTGTATGATACCAAAACATTATGAAAACAGTTTGCAATGTATTAATTTAACGAATCTGTCTTGTTAAGGTGTCTTGAAACTGTCTGATTGATATTTGTACTTCAATAAAATGAAAAATAAATTAAAAAACAAAAGAAAGAACTGTTATCACTGAGGAAATTCAAAAAATAGACACTCAAAGTTACAGATCAACTATAAGTCCATTCTAATTGTTTGATGAATTCTTATGATGCTACAATCCCGTTAACAAATTCTATGAAAAAGCTAGAAATAAGATAACAGTATTATGTTTTTCTCTGGATACATAAATCTCAACAGAAAAATGTCTCGATTTCCCTGCCAGGTGCTGGACAAAACACTTAAATGACCTTTACAAAATTCCAAAAAAAAATAAGAAAGTAAAAACACCATGAGCTAGGTAAATAGCAATATCATCACTGAAAAAAATAAAGATTTGGGAGGTAACACCTTTTGTCCAAAGTCACAAAACACACCTGAACTGGGGCTTGTCAAAATATTATCTTTTGATTTTATATATTTAGTACAAGGTCAATAGGGTCTCACTACACAGATCGGACTCATAGTGATCCTCCTGTTTTCAGCCTCCCAAGGGCTGGGATTACAAGCACACACCACCACTCCTAGTTTCAGTCACCATCTCAGCGCTCCCTGGAGGTGGGGTTGGCACAGCACACAGGATTGAACCCAGGTTTCTACGTCTGCCTAAGCAAGTGCTTTAATCCAATAAGCTATCTGGCCGGCCCAATTTGTCATCTATTAAAAGTAACTGCAACATTAAATCAATTGTGAAACATGGATGAATCCATAAGGCAGCCAGAGAGGAAGAAAGAATAAATCAGTCAGAATTTACTTATTTGTTCTTTGTATCACAGATATGAGTTCTGGAAAATAATACAGGATCACTTTTGGACTTCTAATGCAACACACATGTGTGGATGTTATCAGTGTGCACTCATGCACAAAGCACAGACATATTTTAAGTTTTTATTAATACATGTTTGCAGTGCAGAATGCTTAATTTCTTGTTGTTCTATGTACCTAGAAAATCTTTTTTCACCTCCTGCTCCTCATCTAACCACCCCAATCTCTTGATCCTCTTTTCATTTGAAAAAGAATGATACTTTCTGCTATCTGTCTCTTATTTTTTCTTCATTTATATTTTGGGTTCTTACATATACATATATCTTCTTCAATAGTATTCTGTCATGAGGTACTTTTAAAACTAATGTAACACGGTCATTCACCTTGTTTTATTTAGTGAGCTAGCCATCTACATAGCATAATATTTACACTAATACTCTTCTAATGCAGACTGTCATACCAACTTATCAATTTTGAGATTTATGAACAAAATAATAAATATTTTAATGCTATTAAGAAATAATCTTATAAAACATGACTCACAGATACATTCAGGCATCTTTCACTGTCATATTCTAATAGAATCAAGAGAAAAATATGAGGATAACTTCTTTAAATGCATAGATTCACAAAATTTTTGTGTAAGAATTTTTATTCTATAACCAAAGTAGATTCTTATATGCTAAAAAGGTAATTTTTCTGGCATCTTCTATTTTTAAAATACACACTAATAAAATTTAAAAGGAAACAATATTTGACAAAACTAAATTCTCACATCCACAAATTAGTAACTCTGGAAATCAAAACTTTTGCCATAAAAACTATATTGTGCTTATTTCATTATTTTTTTAATATTGGTAATTTTAATGCCATTTGAAACATTTATAATCTTATAAATTTCAATGAATTAATTTATAACCTGGCTTAATTTGTGAGAAAATATCTTATATGAATGCCAGTTGTACTTCTTTGGAAAGACAAAAGTAAAACTATTTAGTGATCTGATTTTTCTCTTTCATCTTGTCTCCAATTTCTGTGTAGATTTATAATGTTCATTGTTTCCAATTTTAACAAATCACCTAATGGCAGAAAGGAAAATATGTTAACCTTGGAATTATTTGCAGTTGGAGAAATCCTTTTTGTCTGGCCCATACAGGGCCTGCAATCTGTTTTAAACACAGATTGTCTGTCTTTCGTCTGACAGCCACCAAGCTGCACAAATTACTTTCTGCCTGTTCACCTGTTTGCAGCTGTGTCTGTAAGCTAAAGATTCTGCAGTTTGACTTGAGCAACCACTTCAGGATTGATGACATGTGCTGCTGATAAAGTGAGCAATTTGAAGAAATTACTGGCTATAGTTATTGAAAGACATCTGGGCATGAGCTGAGAAGTAGAAGCCTTCAATCATGTGCTTGCAACCTGCAGTGGCGGCTGTAGTGTTTGAAGTGATACCCTACTAAAGGCAGTTGGTGCTGCCACTAAATAACCAAGCAATATATGGAACATATAATCTTGCAAATGAGTAATAAAAGGTCCTGTCTTTTAGCTATAAAAAATATAAGGTTTGGCCCTTTCTTTAAAATATTATTTGGGAAATAATAAAAGGCAACAATTAAGCTTTCCTGTTCCAGGTTTTTCTGAGTTAACCTCATATTTCCTTTGAAATGAAATATTTCAAACTGTTTTATGCTATAAAACAAATGGTCAACATTCACTGAAAACATACAACATGCCCTATGCTCTGACCCTAGAAGAACTCTTTCTCCATTATCTTAATTCATCAATATTAACCTAGAATTACTATTACCTTTATTTGGGGAAAAATTTTAAACTTATGCTCCAAGAACTGACATGACATAACTGTAAGAAATAGAACTAGGATTTGTCTGTATCCTGACCAAGTTGTTTTCAGATATACTTTACTACCTTTCTGTCCTTTTGTAGAATTTTTTTCTTTCTTAATATAATTTTCTTAAATGATATATTGTACATCTTGTCAGAAAAGTTCTATCCTTCAAGTCAACCATTAGATAGTTTTACTGTCCTTCTGTCTCACTACACAAACTTACTCCAAATCAAACCATTGACATGAATTGAGAATGAGAAGTCTGATTCAGTAAAAAATTTACATTCATAAAAATAACGACAATGTTTAAAACTCAACTTTCTTCCTACATTTGCTAAAGTTCTGTAACAGTGAATAATAACAAATACAAATTCCATTTATGATTTTAAAAATATACCATGCCTACTACCAAAGAAAAGCAAATATGTCCATTAAAGCACTGCTGAATTTTAAAAAAATATTTATATGTTTCATATTGTCAATAAAATATTTAGAAAGGCACACAAAACAGTAGCGAGACATGAGAAACTGTATCTAGGTCTACAGTATAAAACACAAATGTGTTTTAAATGTAAAGTTGGTAAGAGGACTATAACGAAGTAAAGACCATAAAGGAATTACAGAAAAAACAAAAATAAAAATAACCAGTCAGATAACTAGTTATCACTGCATGCTGTCTAAAAACGTATACATATGTATGAAATACAGAAAAAGTTAATGCTTTCCAAAATGGCTCAATTAAGGAATATTATTAACATTGAAAAAGAATTATGTGAACAATTAAAATTAGTTATAGCAAATTTTAAGGAAAATGAGCATATGAAACACAAATCAAAAGTGTTTCAAAACTTAAGTTTGTAGTTAAGTGACAAACATGAGGAGTCTATTTTGCACATAATAATTTCTCATTTAGGATAAATAAACCATGGGGGCCAGGGAGATGGCTCAGTGGAATAAGTGTATGCCTGGCAAGCACAGGGGCCAAGTTAATCCCTGGTTCACAAAAAGAAAAAGAAAAAGAAGAAAAACCCAAACAAAATGTTTTATTTAAGTAAAATGGATATGTTAAAGGGTATAAAAATGCTTCCTTCAAATGTTGTTCTGATTGGATTTTTCCATTATTTTATGAGTTTTAAATTTCCACAGACTAATAAAATATTATTGTTGGTATTTACAAATACTGGAGTATCTCAAAAAAGAAGTTAAACACACTGGCAGCACTGCTAAAAATGCACTATCACTTCAACTTTTATATATATACATATATACATATATGTATATATATATAGTATTCAAAAAAAGAATTAAAAAACCAAAGACTTAAAGCTAAGTAGCTATAATAACTTTCGTATTTCAGTATTCATGAACTAAATTCTATATACCACCTAGTAACCCTCGCCACAAAAGAAGATATAAATCATTAATGATTGTAATAAGTCAAAAACTTTATTTATCTAATGATATAGCAATAACAACATTCTCACACACAAGGAAAAGTTAACAAATACCATCTATGTCAATATCCTCTTTCCTAATATGTCATGAGTTCCCATTTTTAATAACGGCTTTTAAGAGATCTAAGTCATGAGAACATTCATACTACTTCATAACTTTGACACGAAGTATGTATAAAAAGATTAGACTTTATTTAGTATAAAATCAGTTGGCAGTTTTACATCTGTGCATGCAACATAAATACACCAGCTGGCATCTCAAGCACACACACATATGGACTTCAAAACAGAAACTTCCTTATTTGCAGCACTGCCAGGGTAATTTTGTATCCTTTGCATACTACAGCTATTTGTCAGGCCCCTGCAGGTGTGCACTGCACATAAACACACAGCTGTAGTCCAGCAAGCCAAGTGTTCCATCAAACACATAAAGGGAGACCTCAGCAGTTGCATTAGTCATCCCTACAACAGGTCCAGGGAGAACAATATGGGCTAGTATTTTGGAAAAAGCATGGATGGGAAATTTATGATTACGTTGGTCTTAACAAATAGGCATTGCTTTAAAAATGACACAATCCTGCAGTCATTTGGTAAGTTTTTGTTAGAATAAGAGTAAAGTGAAGCATATGGTCTATAAGAAATAATGAGCTTAAAAACAAATGTAAACAAAGTTTTCAGGTTTGTTTTTAGAGTTTGGAAGTTGTTATAATGGAATGTCCTGGCCATAATATTTATTCATCTTAATTACTATAACTTAAAACATTTTCTACTTCTATATTATATCATTAGATATTTTTAGCTTATTTTCTATTTATATGCATTTATAGTACATTTTTCAATGCAAGTTAACTGAGCTCAAAATTATAATATTTAATTACTCAGTTAAATACATTACATGCTATATTACATACTGTAAATACTTTAAAAATATCCAGCTCTCAATATTTAAAATGGTTATCAAATATAAAAGTACATTAGTATAAAAATAGCTAGGAAAATAAATGAAGACATGGCAACTATTTATAATCATGTGGAAAACTCCATAAAATTAAATGCAACTCTATTAATGTTCCTTAAAGATCCTGGCAAGCTCTTCAGGTCGTTGGCTAACTACATTTCCCCCAAATGTTCAGCATCTACCTGACTATTGACAAAACATAAAAGACAACTTAGAAAATGAGCTTCAAGACTGAGGATTCAGTTCAATGGCACAGCACCTGCCTGGCAAGCACAAAGTCTTGAGTGCAATTTCCTGTACTAAGAAAAAAAGAAAATGAATTTCAATGCATTAAAGACCAAGAGTGGATAGTAAGAAATAGAAGTCTCTATCATCAGAGAATTCATGTTTCCTCATGTGGAATTCACAAACTTACTTCAAAATTATGGGTTGGTTTGATAGAAATCTTATCCTTTCATTTCAAGCCTCACTTTATTAAGGTCTACTTTATTTGGGCCACTAAGATTATTATCTAAAGTAAGGAAAGAGAAAATAAATTTGTGAAAAAGAGTGATTTTTTAAGAGTTATTTCATTAAATTCCTTTAATTATTTCAGATCTTATTTTAATGCTAACTATAAATAGGAAATTACTTAAACCCAAACTTACATTCATCTCTGAGATATTGTCCATGCCTCTTTACAACTTCCTTGCAGTACTAATTGCTTCAGCCTTTGTTCTAGCTAGACTCAACTTCACAGCTTCAGAAACTCCTTTTAACTAAATTCTGCCTTAAACATTTAGATCAGTATCAGTTGGCCCAAAATAGTACCATCTAAAACAGTGTCAAAAGACAAGAATGAGCCCAGGGGAATAGCTCAGTAGAATAAATGCTTGCCTGGCAAGTGCAGAATCCTAAATTCAATCCCCAGTACCACAAAAAAAAAAAAAAAAAAAAAAAAAAAAAAAGAATGAAAATAATCTCTTGTCTCTTAATTTTCAATATACTTTTTTTCTTTTTAAGACAGGCCTTAACTACATAGTTTAGGCTGGCCTTGAACTCACAGTCATCCTCCTGTCTCACCCTCCAGAATGCTGCGATTACAGGTATGCACCAATACCAGTAGGCTTTTGTAATATGTTTGATACCACAGCTGGAAAGCTTGGAATAGCCAAGGGCCAGACAGGCATAAATTTATCTCCTGTATGCTATCCTCTAAATGTGGTTAGCATAAGCTCCCTGACAACATGGCACTAAAAGGGACTGGACCCACACAAGGTGCACAGCTTCTCTCATAGGACACATTCACATGATCCAGGCAGAAATTGCAAAGCTTCTTACAATCTATCTCTGGAAATCAAAAAAATGTAATTTCACCACAATCTACTGATGAGAAGCACATCAAAGAGTCAATCCTGATACAAAAGGAAGGGTTCACAGGAAGGTGTGAATATTGGGAAAAATAACTCATGATTTTTTTAAGTGATTATTTCAGCATACTACTAATGTCATTTATTTGTAAACCCAAAACTCCAGGCAAAAAATTCCAACAACTAATAACAAAATTTAGCCCAGGGTGCACTGAGACAGTGATTGAGACTGGGCATGGTGGCACACACCTGTACTCCCAGTGCATGGGAGGCTGAAAACAGGAGGATCACTACAGTCTGATCTACGTAGTGAGACCCTGTATCCTCTGTATTAATATAATAATAATAATAATAATAACCAAATTTAGCAATGAAGCAGGATAAAAAATACACAAAGCTCAATAACATCCCTGTGTACTAACAAGAAGCTCACTGAAAAAGAAATTGGGGAACCAATACCATTCACAATAGCATGAAGAAAAAATAATAAATGCTAAGGAAAAGGGCTGATGAAACAGCTCAACAGGCTAACCACCTGCTTAGGCAAGTATAAAGATCAAGGTTCAGTCCCCAGCACCACTTGCTATGCCAGCCCTGCCCCTGTGCCCAATCACCAAGACCTAGAGGCACCTGCCGGTAATCCCAGCACTTGGGAGGATGAAAACAGGATCACTAAGAGTCTGAGCAGAACAGTGAGACCCTGCATTAAATACATTAAAAAAGGAAAACATATAAAAGAAAAGAAAAGCTGGGCTGGGGAGGTGGTTTAGTGGAATAAACACTTCCCTGGCAAGCACAAGGGCCTGAATTCAATCCCCAGTTCCACCAAAAAAAAAAAAAAGAAAAGCTAAGGAATAACCTAACCTAGGAAATGACTCTATGATGAAAATTACATCACTCTTGAAAACAAAATCAAGGAGGACATCAGAAAATAACCCTACCTTCATGAATAGGCAGAACCAACATAATCAAAATGATATACTGCCAAAACTGACAAACAGATTCAGTACAATCCCAATTAAAATACCAACTGCATTACCGACAGATCAGGAGAAACAATCCTAAAAGAACAAGAAGAAACCCAGGATAACAGAAGCAATCCTGAGTAATGAAAAAAAAGCAATCTCAGACTTGAAATTATGCTATAAAGGTACACTGATTAGAGGCCGGCAAGATAGCGCTATGGACTAAAGTACCTGCTTTTGGTTGATCCCTGGCACCACATCTCAAAAGAAATACAAAACGTCAACAAATATATGAAAAAATGTTCAATAATACTGATCATTAATTAAGTATAAATTAAAACTACACTGAGATGACATCCTACCTAGAAAGAATAGCTATCATCAAATACTCAAGTAAAATTACTACAGATGAGGATGATGGGAAAAAGAACTGTTCTAGAACTGAGGAGGCAAGCACTTAAGTCCCCAGTAAAGCATACTGGGCCAGGCCTATGCACTGTGGGAGCCACCAAAATCGGGCATGGTGGCACACATCTGCAATCCCAGCACTGGGGAGGCTGAAACAGGAGGATCACTATGAGTCCAAGCTGCTTAGTGAGACCCTGTGCCAAACAAACAAACAAATAAGCAAGCAAACAAATGTTTGTTTTTTTTAAAAAAAAAGAACTCTTCTACATTATTGATGAGAACATAAGTTTGTACAACCACTATTTAAAACATTTTGGAGACTCTTCAAAAAACTAAAACTATAAATTATATTTGACCCAGCTGTCTTCTTTCTAGGTTTCTTCCCAAAAGAGTAGAAATGTACATATTACAGGGACACATACATAGCCACATTTAGAGAGTACAATTGATAATAAATAGAATTTTTTTCATTGTTTCATTTGTCATTTGTATTTCTTTTTTTAATTTATTTTATTGAGAAAAAATAGCAATTGGTTTCAAAACTGATTAATAGGACAGTTTCAATAATTAATATATTGTACATTGTTATCTTCTTAGTGTTTATCCATAGTACAAGAAGCAGACAGTATATCATATCCAAACACTATCAGTACAAATCTTTCTTCTCATTGAATTAAGTGAAAGTAGCTGTACATCTATCCTAACTATTCTGTATATACAAATACAAAATGGTCCTTCCTTTGTATCCTCTTTTTTTGCTTAGTCCTGCCAGAGACAGCTAGATCTTAGAAACAGTATATGTGTATATCAGCAGACAAATGGAAAAGGATAAGATGGTATTTAATACAGTGGAATACTACTGTGCCTTAAAAAAGATAAACTCAAAGCAGTCATAGGTAAATGGATGAAATGAGAATGTTAAATGCAATCATCACATGCTTTCTCTTACATGAGAAACTTGTGGACTCTGTGTGTGTATGTGTAGTGAAATAGAAAATAAATAGGAAATAGGGAGAGGTTCAAATAATTTCCCAAATTGCCTATTCCATTATTTTGAAAGTATTTTAAAATATGTGCTAATTTATAAATGTTTTATTTACATTTCTAATTTCTCTTAATTCACTGAAAAGAAAGTTGTGTGCTATTATTTCATTTTTCTGTAAGAGAATCTTTTTTATTGTCCTATGTCTTAAACACAGTAATTATTTTGAAGATGATATACAGAGTACTATTACTATTCTCTTATTTGTTATGAAATTTTTACATTTTTATAAAGCTTTAAAAGATTTACACTGCTTACCTGTAGTTTGAAAGCAAGTAACGAAACACTACCAGTAAATTAAGTTATATACTTCACTTATAAAACTGATGGTAGGCCATTAATAGACATCACAGTAAGCAAAAAATGTCACCAAAAGACTATCTACTAGTCAAACTTCAGAAGGCGTAGGCCAGAGATGAAACTAAACAATTGACTCTAGGTGATTACACAAACTGAAGATGTACTACTATATATTCCTAGTAAAATAATAATTATATTAAAAATAATGATAAAGCTAAGTAATATTCATGTAGTCACAAGTACCCAGAAGTCTGAGTCATCTCCCTTCAGCCCAAGAGTTCCAGACCAGCACAGCATTATCAAGACCTATCCTCAAAAAAATTAAAATAAAATAAAAATACAACATATGACATAACAGTAAAAACAGCAACAATTTCCATTTACAAACAATTAGTAATGCTATTTCAGACATTCTATCTCATTTCACTTAATTCTGACCCTAGGCCTAACATACCAGTAACTACTGGTGTTCCTCATTATACAGAGGAGAAAAATAAGAATTAAATACAAGTAGATACACTTGCCTGAATCACACAGTTCAAGTTTGGGCACTGAAGAAGATACTTTTCAAAACTTGAATCTAATTACTAGTAAATGATACCAGTCTTAAATGAAAGTAAAGATAAAAACCATTTGCAATTAGATTAATCAACTTGAGGAAGCTTATAATCCCAGCTTGCTCAAGGTCACCAGAAGTTTGAGGGCAGTCTGAACTATACAAGTCCCTGCCTTTAAATAAATTAATTAATTAATGAAATAATAAAAATTTAGATGAAATTATAATGGGAATAGAGTCCTAAAATTTCCTACAAAAAAAGTGCAAACTACTGCCCTCACAAAAATAGAGCTTTGGAACACAGCATTATATAGGTTCCTGCAATATGCAAGAATCCTAGGATCTTAAAATTATGTCCCATGCTATACAGAAAAGCTCAGTGTATCCAGTGAGGGACTTGTTAGGCTTTAAAGGTTTACAAAGCACTCAAAAGAAGCATCTACAATGCCTAAATAAAATTCTTACATAGATATTTCTTTACATTTTTCAGAGATAATAGGTAAAAACAAAATCCACAAACTCAACTAAAAATTAAAATTAAGATCGTTCTAATTGAGTACTGAATACTTAGTTAAAAGCAAAAGAATTACTAAATGACAACACCATACTCAGCAATCAATGGGTCACAGATAAAATTAAACAAGAAATTCAACAATATCTGCAATTCAATGAAAATTCAACCACAACTTACCAGAATTTATGGGATGCGATGAAACCAGTCCTAACAGGGAAAATCATAGCTATGAACTCACATATTGGGAAAACAGAAAGGGAACAAATAAACACCCTAATGTTGTACCTCCGACATCTAGAAAAGGAAGAGCAAACCAAACCCAGAGCCCAAAAATGGGAAGAAATCACAAAGATTAGAGCAGAAATTAATTCAACTGAGATGAAGAAAACAGTTCAAAGAATGAATGAATCAAAAACCTGGTTATTTGAAAGACTAAATAAAAGGCCCCTAGCTAACCTCATCAAAAAGAAGAAAGAAAAAATTCAAATACAGGCAATAAGGAATAAAAAAGGGTGAAATCACGACAGACCCAGTGGAAATTCAAGAGATTATCAATAACTACTTCAAGAATTTTCACACGCATAAGAGACATATATGTCTGTAAGTATAATATCATGTATGCACCTTATATGATACCAAAACATTATGAAAACAGTTTGCAATGTATTAATTTATCAGATCCATCTTGTCAAGGTATCTTAAAACTGTCTCATTGATATTTGTACTTCAATAAAACAAAAATTAAAAAATAAAAAAACCTTAAAAATAAAAAAAAAATGTTTAAATGTTTAACTTTACAAAAAAAAAGAATCTTCACACTCACAGAATAGAAGACACAGAAGAAATGGACAGATTCCTCAAAGGTAGAAATTACCAAAATCAAATCAGGAAGATAGAACAACTCTCAATAACCCAATAACAGCCGACGAGATACAAAATGTAATAAAAAGCCTGCTGACAAAGAAAAATCCAAGTCCTGATGGATTTACACATGAATTGTATAAGAAATTTATAGAAGATATAGTCCCTACACTCCTCAAACTCTTCAATGAAACTGAAAAGGAAACAGTTCTCCTAAAATCATTTCTGGGGCAAATATTATCCTGATTCCAAAACCAGGGAAAGACACAACTAAAAAAGAGAACTACAAGCCAGTCTCCCTCATGAACATAGATACAAAAGTCCTCAATAAAATCCTAGCAAATAAAATACACCAAGTCATCAGGAAGATCATACACCATGACGAGGTAGAACTCATCCCAGGGATGCAAGGATGGTTCAATATTCAGAAATCTATGAATGTAATACACTATATTAATAGACTGAAATCCAAAAACCATGTGATCATCTCAATTGATGCAGAGAAAGCTTTTGACAGAGTCCAACACTCATTCATGTTCAAGGTCCTACAGAAAATTGGAATAGATGGCTTCTATTTTAATTTGATAAAAGCTATGACAACCCAACGGCTAATACAATTCTAAACAGGGAAACTGAAATCTTTTACTCTTAGATCTGGTACAAGACAAGGATGTACTCTATCACCCCTCCAATATAGTTTTGGAATAATTAGCTACTGCCATTAAACAAGAGGGAGAAATAAGAATAGGAAATAAGAAAAAGTTAAATTATCACTATTTGCAGACGACATGATACTTTATTTGGAAGACCCAAAAAACTCCACCAAGAAGCTACTAGAATTGATACACAAATTTAGTAGCATAGGAGGATACAAAGTCAATACTCCAAAGTCAATAGCATTCATTTATACAGATAACAAACACACTGACAAACAACACCTTTTACAATAGCACCGCAGAATTCACTTAACCAAAGAAGTCAAAGACCTTTTCACTAAAAATTACAATACCCTAGGAAAAGAGATTGCAGAGGATTTCAGAAAATGGAAAAATATTCCCTGCTCCTGAATAGGAAGAACCAACATCGTGAAGATGGCCATACTCACAAAATTGTTGTACAGATTTAATGCAATCCCTATCAAAATGCAACCAAGATACCTCCCAGACCTAGAGAAATTGTTCAAAAAATTTATTTGGAACCAGAAAAGACCTAGAATAGCAAAGGTAATCCTGGCCAACAAACACAAGGCAGGAGGCATTACAATTCATGACTTCAAATTATACTACAAAGACACTGTGATAAAATCAACACGCTGTTGGCAACTAAATAGGCCCGAGGATCAATAGAATAGATTAGAAGACACAGAGGCCTCTGCAAACACACTCAGCCATTTAATCTTCGACAAAGGGGCCAAACATGCTCTCTGGAAGAAAGATAGCCTCTTTAACATATGGTGCTGGAAAAACTGGCTTTCTACATCCCGAAAATTAAAACTTGACCCAGTTTATCACCATGCACTAAGCTAAAGTCAAAATGGATTAAAGATCTAAGCATTAAAACAGAAACAATCTCCTGGAAGAGAAAATAGGAGGAAATCTTGAAGACATAGGAGTAGGCAAAGAGTTCATGAACAAACATGTATTTGCATGGGAAACCTTGATAGAATTAACAACTGAGACCAACTCTTATTGAGACATTTTTGCACTGAAAAGAAATTGTCAACAAAGTGAAAAGACAACCCACAAATTTCAAAAAAATCTTAATAAGTACTCAGGCAAAAGTCTCCTCTGTAAAATTTAAAGACCCAAACCAGAAATGGGCATCTGAAATGAATACACACTTCTCAGAGGATGAAATTAAAGAAGCAAATAAATATATGAAAAAATGCTCCACATCACTAGCCATCTGCCAAATGCAAGTTAAAACAACACTGAGATACCATCTCACTCAAGAAAGAATGGGTATCATAAAGAAATCAACCAACAAATGTTGGAGAAGATGTGGGGAAAAGGGAACCCTTCTCCACTGCTGGTGGGAATGTAGACTGGTGCAACCATTTTGGAGATCAGTGTGGAGATGCCTTAAAAAACTAGGACTGGAAATCCCATTCAAGCCAGCTAACCCCTACTGGGAATTTTCCTGGAGGAACTGAAAACATCATATCATAGTGATATATGTGTACCTATGTTTATAGCAGCACAATTTGTGATAGTCAAATCTTAAAAAACAACCAAGATGCCCATCACATGGGGAATGGTTGAAAAAGATGTGCTATTTTTATACAATGGAGTATTACTCAGCTATAAAGAATGATAAACTTGAAGCATTTGTATTGAAGTGGATGCCACTTGAACATATAAGTGAAATAAACCAGATCCACATGTGCAAATATCATATGGTCTCCCTAGTATAAGAAATCAAAAGAAGAAATACAAATAGAAAGGTATAACAACACAAAAAGGAATTTAGACAAACAGGGTAAATGGAACTGCATATGTTGCAGGACAATAATCAGCTTTTCTTCTGGATGGTTAACAACCTAAGTATGCAGATCAAAAATTGGAGAAACAGAAGGGCTGCAAGGTCAGTGAACATTTTGGCCTTAGCCTTTCAAGGTCAGTGAAGACTCAGGACATAGGAGAACCTGTACTATAATATCATGGAACTCAGTTGCACCCCAAATTTTCTAATCCAGCAGATTATGGAGCCACAGAGGAATGTGATCGATGATCTACAGTATGCCTAAGGAGTCACATGGAGAGAAAACTTTCAGGCTTTCATAGAGAGCAAACTGGTCAAGCAATGGCCATGACTCATCCACATGGCTGATACTGACAAAGGATCTACAAAGTGAGGTACAGGGTTACAGGATAAACCCTGAGGGGACTTGACTGACCTCATCAGATACAAAAGTTACATTTTTTGTTATGTAGGTCTTGCTTTATCTCAGTCTTAACCATCCAGCAGAAAAGTATAAAAATGAGATATATAAAATAAAGCCATAATAACATGCTGAGCGGTAAATCGCTCTAGTCAACAACTTCTTTGGATAATCCACTACTACTGTGGACTGCTGGAGTGTGTTGGATTGTTTCACTGAATTCAAGCACCTATAATAATTGAATGACAATACAATACCTATCTCTGACAGGACTGAACAAAAAAAGGGGGGATACAAAGGAAGGACTATTCTGTATTTGTATATTCAGTACAGTTGGATAAATATGCAGTACTTTTGTCTAACTCTTAACGAGAAGAAGGATTTGCACTAACAGTGTTTGGACGGGATATCCTGTCCGCTTCTTGTACTATGGATAACCACTAAGAAGATAACAATGTAAAAGGTATTAATTATTGAAACTGTACTATAATTCAGCTTTTTAAAAAAAAGGAATATAGCTACATTCTCTTAATTCAATGAATAGAGGCATCTGCTCTAATAGTGTCTGTAAATAGAATTTCATGTCTGCACCTTGTACAACAAATAATCACTATGAAAACAACATGCAATGTATTAATTATTGAATCTGTTCTACTAATTTGATTTCAAACTGTCTCATTGCTATTTGTTTTTCAATAAAATTATGGAAAATAAAAAAGAATTGCTAAGTGAGTTGCTATAAAATTATGGGAAACAAAATAAAATCTAATAATAGAACTGACACACATTGTTTGGAGATGTTTTATCACTGCCAATAAAAGGAGCCTCCAAATGCCAATACTATGTCAAAAGTCAGTAATCAAGATGTCTTTGCATCTAGGGAAACTAACAAAAACAAGTAAACTTGCTGAAGAGTAAGTAAACTTGTATCATCCCTTCAGTGAAACTCTTCCAATGACCTCTCACTTCAATTATAATAAAATCTAAGTCCTTAACACTGGGGCATGCAAGGATCTAGCATGTGACTCCTGCCAAATTCTATGACCTTATTTCCCTCAGACTTTCTTTTCCCCAGAACTCTCTGGCTCAAACGGTCTTTCCATCTCTTCTTCATGCCAAACTCTTGCCCATGAAAGGTCCTAATGTCTCTTTTGCTTGGAATGCTCTTCATTTGCACCACCACCGTACATAAGAACAGGAACATGACTTTTGCCTGCATCAGTCATGCCAGCTTTGTCCTAACACACAAGTGTCTAATTGACTACCTGATTTAACCAGCCAGCTACTTTTTTTTTTTTTTTTTTTAAACTAATTGGTACAGTTTCTCACTATGAAGCTCAGACTTATAGTGGATCCTCCTGTTTTCAGCCTCCAAGAACAGGGATTACAGCCATGTACTACCACACCCAGATTCAGGGGCCCATTCAGTGCACCCGAGAAGGGGCCAGTGGGGCATGTGGTTCTAGAGACTGAAACCCAGTTGCTGGTCCAGTGAGCTATCTCGCCAGCACTCAGTTTCAGGGACATTCCTCACAAATAATATACAAGGCAAAAGTGCTTCGTTTCACCCCCAACACCCATCCTCACTCTCATTTCTATGGCACACTATACACATGATCTTTAGATCCCCACTGAGCAAAAACCACATGGCCTGTGTATAAGGGGTAGAATGAACTGACAGCTTCCTACTGTTGGGCACCACAGTATTCACCTCAGCCTCATAGGTCATCTACAATGTCCAAATTTTGGCCCTAATCTTTCAAGGTCAATGAAGACTCAGGACATAGGAGTACCTGTATTATAACAACATGAAACTCAGTTGTGCCCCAAATTTTCTAATCAAGCAGATTATGGAGCCACAGAGGAATGTGATCGATGATCCATAGTGTGCCCGAGGAAAAGTCACATGGAGAGAAAACTTTCTCTCAAGTTTTCACAGACAGCAAACTGGTCAAGCAATGGCCATGACTCATCCACATGGCTGACACTGACAAAGGATCTACAAAGTAAGGTACAGGGTTACAGGATAAACCCTGAGGGGACTTGACTGACCTCATCAGATACAAAAGTTACATTTTTTGTTATGTAGGTCTTGCTTTATCTCAGTCTTAACCATCCAGCAGAAAAGTATAAAAATGAGGTATATACAAAAAGGCCATAATAGTGGCCTGAGCTGTGGATGGCGCTAATCAACAACTTCTTCGGATAACCCACTATCATTGTGGACTGCTGTGCTAGACTATGTTGGAATGTTTCACTGAATTCAAGCACCTATAATAATTGAATGACAACGGAACACCCATCTTTGACAGGACTAAACAAAAGGGGGTGATGCAAGAGAAGGACCATTCTGTGTTTGTACAAGTTAGGATAGATATGCAGTGCTAGTTCTATGAGAAGAAATACATGCACTAGTGGTGTTTAGACAGGATATCCTATCTGCTTCTTGTGCTATGGATAACCACTGGGAAGACAACAGCGTAAAAAGTATTAGTTATTGAAACTGTTCTATAATTCAGCTTTGGAAAAAAATAGGTATGTAGCTACATTTTCTTACTCCATTGATCAGAGGCATCTGTTCTAATACTATTTGTGCATGGAGCACCATGTATGCACCTTGTGCAACAGAAGGCCAATACAAAAACCACGTGCAATGTATAAATTATTGAATCTGTCCTAGTGATTTGATTTGGAACTGTCTCATTGCTACTTCTTCAATAAAAAAAAAAAAATATGTGCCATCTCCATCAAATGCACAATTCCTTTAACAACCTCTGTTCCATCAGCCCCTGCTAAGTTGGCAGAGGCTTGTCATATATCTTCACGGTGTGACCACTCTTTGGTCTTATATCCCTCCCACCTATCTTTCTCTGAGTGTTGCTTGCCAGTAGACAGTTTACAATGTAACTACACTTCAGTGTCTGCTTTCTAAAAGAGCACTGCAACAAAGCTTCCATAATCTGTTTCTTCTTTGTCTCCACACAACTACTTTGAAGATGGTGTATAGTGTATTAACTAACATTCTTATATTAATTTGTTATGAAAGCTTATTTTTCATAAAATTAAAACACACAAGAAAAAGCAAGAAAGCCAGCCAGGGGGGGAAAAAAAAAAGTCACTCTACCTACAATTAAGAATGGCCAGTAGAGAGGATTCATTTCATTTTGAATCAAACATCTGATGAAAGCACTACTACCACACTCTGTTTTCCTCCCCACACAAACAACCACAAAATGTCAACTCTGTGAAGTCTTCAAATACAATCATCTGCTCTTTTCTTGTGGCTTCCTTTTGAACATGAAGCATTACTCACTGCACTGTCACAACTATGCACTTAAATGTCAGTTTCATTGTTAAAGACATAGCTCTTTTAGTCTGTACCAGCTTCACATTAACCATCCCAGTACCCTGAATGCACTGGTACAAACACAAATATCATGTACATTTATTAATGAAGACAAAATACAAACCAAAATTAAAATAAATTTTTAAAATTTTGAAGTGCATGGTCATTGTTTTAACATGTGATGCTGTGTAATTGAAGTCAGCATATTAAAGACTCAAATTTTATATCTCTAAAAATAACTTTATTCTTTTTAGTGAATAAAATTCAGTGTTTTTGAGAGGTAGTTATTAATGTTAAAATTGAAAACTAATAAGCAATTTAGAAGCTTATTCATTTTGAAGTTTTTAGGACACTTCACAAATAATGTATTAGTTATCAAGAAAAATTAAATACTGGTTTTTACAATTCATTAAATTTCTTTTCAACTTCATATACTCTGTCAATTCTTAGTTACACCATCCTATGACAAAAATCAGGCCAAGTATTCCTAGTATGTAAGTATGAAACAAATAAAACTAATCCATAGAAAACATAAAAAGAATAAAGAAAGCACTTTCTAACTTTCAGTTTCATAATTAAACCATAAGTTAAAATATAGTAAGCAGCATTACTCTACTACCTTGCAATCACAGAGTAAGTGAACAATTTTATGTCTAAGTATTTTAAAGGAAGGCTAAGTCTCCCACAGGAAATAAAAGTGGAAATGAGTCCAAAGGAGAAAATGGCTTAGTTCCACACCCTTAAAACTGCCTACAGCAATGCATCAAAAAATAAAATAAAATAAGTCCCCAGAGTCTGGGTCAGCAGCATAGAGTTACAACTTAAGCATTGGGTCATCAGTAGCAATGGTAGGCTGATTAAGGATTGAGGTAATATATTTACTTACTGTAGTAAGGAACTTTCTGTAGTAAAGAACTGTACACCCACAGTACAAAGAGCTATTATTTAGATTCTATATATAGAAAATTACTTTTCTCTAATTATAATTTAATATTGAAATATGAAACACATCAGCATAAAAATTTAAGCAACACAAACAATATTATAAATACTAATAGTTCAACTTAATTAAAACGTTGAGCCGGGCGTGGTGGCATATGCCTGTAATCCCAGCACTCGGGAGGCTGAG
>PVKA01017409.1:0-15428 GCA_004027165.1 Ctenomys sociabilis | reverse complement strand
TCACCAATGGTCTGACTAAATTTAAGTCTACTGTATTACTGCAGATACTCAGCCTCAGTCTCTTATGCAGTGATTCACCAATGGTCTGACTAAATTTAAGTCTACTGTATTACTGCAGATACTCAGCCTCAGTCTCTTATGCAGTGGGTAGATCATTCAGTAAGACAGGAAGATCATTACATGCAGCATTCCTCACATCAGGTTAATCTTTTTTTGGTCACTTTCAGAGGAATAATCAGGAAAAAAGCAGTGGGGATTACAGAGCCCAGAAGTTACAAACCTTTTACTTCCCAGAATCAGTGGTCTCTATCACATTCATTTTCCTATTTTATTTTATTGGGGGGGCACCAGGAATCAAACTCATGACCTTGCGCTTGCTAGACAGACACTCCACCATTGAGCTATATATCCTGAGCCACATTCTTTTTATTTTTTTTCCAATACTTGAAAGAGGTTTTATTGTTAGGTTCTATAACAAAAGGTCAGACTGTGCCTATAAACTAAATTATAAACAACTGATATGTACCTATTTTGAAACCTCAGGATGCCACTCTGACCATTTTTGAAGAATTATGAATTCTTGTTTCCTCCTGAAAGCAATTCCAAGCCAGCCTTGGTATAAATTCCAAGAAGCAGCCTAAAGGAAACACAGGAAATTTACACAACTGTAGCCCCACACCTAGATTCTCTTATTGCACTGACATGGTTATGAATGAGAATTTTTATGTATTTTATGTAAGGGTTAAATAATACTGTATATGTTTAAGCTCTGTGAGCCATTAGATTTCTGTGGCAGGTACTCCACTTCTACTGTGTAGTATGAAAGCAACCCTAGACACTAAGTAAACAGATGATATGATAAGCAAACACAGGCCCAAATGAAGCCTAGCACTAACTAAGCAACAGCTACATGGTACTAGTGAGTATAATACTAGTTAGCATAATTTTGAAATATGAAATATATAAACTGAAAA
Organism: Ctenomys sociabilis; assembly: GCA_004027165.1. Lineage (NCBI taxonomy): Eukaryota > Metazoa > Chordata > Mammalia > Rodentia > Ctenomyidae > Ctenomys > Ctenomys sociabilis. The sequence continues at coordinate 14,454 of PVKA01017409.1, read as the reverse complement.
ATACAATGCAAATTTTAATTTTCCTCTGAAACTCTCTTTTTTCCCTACCCCAATTTTTCATTCATTCATCAATCCACACATTCATGTACATATACAGGTATGCAATGAGGAGACATGGGAACTTGCTACTCTGAAAAATAAAAGACAAACAATACAATTGAAAAATATTATATGAGTAGATAACCCACAAGACATAGGAAAAGAGGGCGATAATACATGGCAGATGAAATCTAAACTGAGACAAAAGTTAAGTACAGATACATCTATGTAAAAAGATAAGTGAGAAGTGCAGTCTGGCAAGATAGCTCTGGCAAGATCAGTCTAAAGCACACACACACACACACACACACACACACACACACACACAGTCTAAAGCACCTGCTTAGACAAGAGCAGGGACTGAAGTTTGATCCCTAGCACCACATGGAGGTCTAGTCCTGCCCCAAGGTTGGGCTGAGCCAGCTACACACACACACACACAGGATATGACAGGCAAGAAAATCAACACAGTAAAAGCCATGAAGCAGAAGTAAATTTGGTGTATTTGAAATACAGAAGATAGATCCATGTGGCTAAGCTTAGTGTAGCACATGATTTGTCCTACTAGGCATTCAGAGGTCTCTAAGGGAGGTTTAAAAAAAAAAAATAACAGAATTGGTACTCATTCCCCTTTCATAGATACTAACAGAATTTCAGTTTTGTTCAACGTAAAAAATGTATCAAGCTAAAAAATACCTAACTAAAATAAAAAGCAAACAGTGAGTCAGGTATGGTAGCATCCTCCTCCTCCCATCCCTCTAAGGCAGGTGGCCTGCAATTGCAAGGGCCACACTGAGCAACGTGTGGCCAGCTTAAGAGGGAAGGAGGGACAGATGGACAGATGGAAGAAAGGGTGGAGGGAAGAAAGGAAGGAGAAAGAGATGGAGGGAGGAAGGGACTAGGAAAAAATGTTATGGTTTGTGTCTACATGTGTCCTCAAAGCTTCATGCAATCACAGACATAGATTTTTCAGAGGTAACTAGACCTAAACTATATGTTGTTAGAATCCAGGGTATGTGATTATTAAATCAGTTTGCTGATTGGTTTGGCTTAATTCTGGCTAGGATTAAGGATGTGAGAGCTATATTCATCCTAGAGCAGGTAGGCTGCATACATAAAAGAGACAGAAAGAAGGCTAATGGGCTCTCACCTGCCTGCTTACCATATACTATTTCTCCTCCCAATCCGACTTTGGAGCAAGCTGATTATGGGATGAAACCTCTACAACTGTGAGCCAAATAAACCTTTCCTCCTCTAACTTTGTCAGGTATTTTGTTTCAGCAATGGGAAAGTAGCTAAGGCACATTACCTCAAAAATTATACCAGAAAGAATAACACAGACTCCCTAAAAATTGCTATTCTCAGAAGTACTTGCTTGGAATACTGGCTCTTGACTAACAGCAACTCAGAACTAAGCTTGCCTCAGTTCTCTAACTGATTAGATTGCTTCACTGTGCCCACACATTTAAAAAGAAAAAAACTTTTTAATATTTGCTTGCCAGAGCCACCTTCCAGGAGGTACCTTCTTCCACTGGCCCTCTTTCCTGTATCTGTGCTTAAGAATTAGTACTTTCAGGAAGATAAATGCCACATTCATTTGTCAGGGCTCAGAACTTATTTCTTCAAGAATTGGCGTATTTAAAGTAACTGATTTTCCTTCATATTTCCACGATATAGGTGACCATAAAGAAATTGTCTGATCTATCTTTTCCCAAAGAAGAGTACACCATTCTCATATGACAGTTGTTCCATCCCATATCCTGTGGAGAAATCTTTTACAGAGTCATCAAATAAAATCCACTCAAGCGACTTTGTTAAATGTTGCCAAACCTTAATTTCCCTATTTTAAGGTAAATTCATAAATAAAGATGGGAATGTTTATAGGCCCAAATGAATTATTTTTACTGTACAATGCTCAATCTTAATGCCTTAAAAACATGTTAATATATATCTGTTGAAATAATAAATAAATATCATCTGATTAAAAAATATATATATCTGCTTGCCATCTAGGAGTCTTGAATTGTGCTGACTGCTAGGCAGAGGCTGGTTATACAATCAGCTTCAAAAAAAAAAAAAAAAACCTTGGCAATTGAATTGCTTCCTTGAGCAAAAACATGGCACATTACTGTATTTCTGTCACTGGAAAATGAAGCAAACTGAAATGTGCCTTCTTGTGGGAGGAAATAAGCATAAGAAAGCATATGCATGGATTTCTTGACCCTCTGCCTATGTCTTTTCACCTTATGATCTATATGACTTCTGACTACATTACTATAATAAATCTTACCCATAGGTAGTATTATATAATAATTCCTGTAATTTCTTCTAGAGAATTTATAAATGCATGGGTGATTATAAGGACCCAAGACACAAGAATGCAAATAGCACTTCTACTTTAACAATTTGTCACATGTAATTCAATTTGCATTGTTTTTTACTAACAGTTATTTCCCATATATTATTTATAAGTGTTCAACTTTGCTCACTAAATGCCAGATATCCAAGTTCTCATCCTCCAAACAACAGATAGTGCAAAGGGGGGGGGGGGGGGAAGTATGCCTTAAGAAGAATTACAGTTTGTAAGCTATGCATATTTTGAAGATCTACCCAAAAAAGCAGATAAATGCTATCTTCAGACATTCTCCAAAATAAATATTAATTGCTAAGGAGATAACAGGGGAATAAATTAGACACGGTACTGACCTTGTGGAATGCGTTTCTATTTAAAAATGTTTCCCTATTGGACTGACATGGGAGCTGAGCTCTAAATGATAAGTTGATAAAAACAGATGTAACACAGATAAGAGGACTAAGAAAAACCCCATAGAGGGGAGTGCAGGTCTTTTCAGAAACTGAAGGATCAACAGAATATAAGGCCAGAATTGAGCTTTTAACCTACAATTCACAGGAAGTCCATGAAGAAGTAACAATATGATCACATACAAATTTTACTCTTCATAAATGGTATAAAACAAATTGGAAGGGGAAAAAGAAATAGAGTTGCTCTAGGGTAACAGAAGTGAAAGTAAATAAACAGATACTGATTGTAAAAGTAGAAGACAAATTTGACTCTGCTTGGTGATTTACCATGTTATTGTACTGAAGTAGAGTTAAAAAGTGTCAATTACTATAATCATTTAACTCTATGTATTTTGTTAGAGAAAACATTTTAACAACATGGTGGTTCTAAAAAAAAGTTAACAGAGAAAATTACTAGAAACTCAAGACCTCCTGTGTCCAATATTTGGTGGGGTGTAATTAAAACATAGATGGGAATCTCACAATCTGCTAATTTTTCACAAACTCTCCACAAATGAAAAAGTACACTGTTTTGGTTACCTCCTTGTCATTAAGACACAAATATCTGATATCTAAAAATTAAAGGAGGAAAAGTATATTTTAGATTTCAAGACTGTATAGGTTTCAGTTCACAGCTGGCTGGCTCCAAGGCGGGGCAGCATAGCAAAGGGGCACAGCAAATGAGTTCTAACAGTTCATGGTATGGCAGCAGGAAGAAGAGAGAGAGAAAGAGAGACACAGACAGACAGACAGAAACACAGACAGACAGAGACAGAGACAGAGACACAGAGAGACAGATCTATCTCAAGAGAGGAGAGAAGCAAAAAGATCTTTGTAGGCCACAACCTCAGTGACCTACCCCCAGCACCAGGGTTCACATCCCTACATTATTTCTCTTACCAGTCAGTATCAAACACATATGACAAAATCATCTCTCAAAAGAGTATACAAAGAAAAATTCATGGTCTTGGTCTTTGATGAGCTACAATACAAGATAAAGAATGTGACCCAGTAGAAGAAATACACACTCAGCAACTGAAATGGCAGTATCTCCTGGGTTAAGCATACAGTCAAAACAGGATTAAATACAAAGCTGAGATGTTTCTCAGTCAAGTACTGATCATGTATTCCTTAAATTATCCCCACATTTAGGATAGGACTGATACCAGCTCCTGAATCATGGATGAAAAATTAGAGTAGTTCCAATGATACAGAGGAGTGAGTGGGTATGGAGTAGCAAGTAGGCTGTTAGAGAAATGAAGATTTACTAAAAAGTGACTATATTTCTTATAAGAAAGCATCTAAAAAGTAGGTCAAATAATATACAGAAAAAATTACTCGCCATTTTACTGAGTTCTTTTTCTAGTTTGCAAATAATATCCTAATTCCACGTGAAATTTTATTTGGAACTTATAAATAACAGCTATTTATTTTGGAATTTGAAATTGAGTCATGTACCAGTTCCATCAAAGAATGGATGACTATCTCACAGGATAAAAATAATGTGTTCCCTAGCTAGGCATGGGGGCACATGCCTATAATCACAGCACCATGAAGGCTGAGGCAGGAGGATTGTTCTAAATTTGAGGCCAGCTGAGCCACATAGTGAGTTAAAGGACAGCCAAAACTACATGGTAAGACCCTATCTTTAAAAAAACAAAAATTTTTCTAAAAGCAAAAACAGTGTTCACTTATAGAACAAAAGAAAAATGAATGCTAAGAATTCAGGCAACTCATCTATTTAAAATATCTATAAAGAGTTTTTACCAAGACAGTCATTTCATTTTTGTTTCCAAAGACAAACGTCACTGCAGTGAAAGAATACATCACACCACACTTCTTTGTAAGCAGATCTTAAGGATTTCAGCTAAAAATGTACAGCACAATAAACTAAGAAAGGAAATTTCTCAATCTAATAAAAGACAGTAACAAAAAAAAAAAAAAAAAACCACAATTCATCACACTTAGGGGCAATGGTCAGATGATCTCAGTCAAGATCAATATATTCACTCTTATACCGTACTAAGGTTTTTGTTGTTGTGTTTGTTTGGAGGAGGGTTGTATATTTCTGCGTGTCTGCTTGCTTGTTTTTTATAGTAGTAAGGCCTTTGCACTAAGTTACAATACCAACCCTATTTGTTTGTTTGTTTTTATGCTGAGTCCGTGTCTCCATTTGTCATTAAATTGCCCAGGATGGGCTTGAACATGTGATCCTTCTGTCTCAACCTCTGAGTCTGTTAGGATTACAGGTGTACACTAACACACTCATCCGTGTAAGTTTTAATCAGAGCAACTGGACAAGAAAAGAAAGAAAGGCACTCATTTAAAAAAAAAAAAAAAAGTTAAATAAATTTTTATTTTCCTCCAACTATCCCCAGTAACATGTTAATCTCAGGCTGAGGATATAGTTCAGTGGCATAAGTATCTGCCTGGCAAGCCAAGGTCCTGAGTTTGAACCCCCAATACCAGAAAAATAAAAAGACTACCAAAGCTTCCTAACAGAAACAGGATATGACAAATACTGAATACATTACAAAATGACAATCGTTGCTGTGTAATTTTAATTAGTAAAATAAGGAAAAACAAGCAATGCTACAAGGAAAAAAATCTTACACAATTAGACCAATGAAGTTTGTTTTTTTTTTTTTTTCAGTATTCTAGATCTCCAAAGGTCAGACAAATCTCTATTGATGGTTAATTAATAACACCAGGGCAATAATCACTATACTATGGCATATTGACAAAACTGTTTCATGCAATCTGAATATAGTATACAAGGACATCTCTAAAATTACACCTTTGCCACCTTAAGTGGCAAAGTTAGGCCTCTTTCCATTTGCTGACTAACAATGGTTATCTAATTCTACCTGTAGCAGACAACCAGCACCTGCTCCTGGCAAAGAAATGGTAACAATACCAAGAGGAGCTGTTCCAAGCAAAAACTTATCCCTTTTTGCTTTCAGCCAAGTCATATAGATACAACTAACCTTTTGGCTCTGAAATAAAAACTACTAAATATAAGAAAGATTCCTGGCAATACTAAAAAAAGTGAAGGGCCTGGAGTTTGATGACACAGAGGGGACTTTTATTGTGGGCAGATAGCAAACCAGGTTCTCCTCTCTTTTTCCCTTCTTCTGTTAAAATTCTAACATTTAGAACCCAGTTTGTGGCACTTTCTTAAACATTCTATAATATTAGTAGTCTTTTTCTAATGTGTATAATGAAAACTTGCCCTACTTTAAAGCCATACCTGACCTTACAACAGCTGACACAAAACATGCTATGTCCTTTAATAGAATGAGGTCTATTTCATTCTATAACTGAACATATGACACAGTACATATTTTTAGAAGTTTAGAAAGTGAATACAAATGAAAGAAATATATTTTAGGTTATAAACTAATATAGCATAAAGTCAAACTTCAAAAGCAAAACTAAAAAGTTGTCTTTTCTGCATAAATTTAACACATTCCTTTCTTAGTAACACACTTTCAATATGAGCATACTAAAATACACTTTCCATGATATTGTTTATAAAAGATTTTAATACTCACAAATCACACTAAAGGCATATATTGCCCGCTTTTCAATAATCCATACAATATACTTAATTGTAATATAAGTCATTATATATCTCATAACAAATTACTTGGTAAACTCAGATTTTATACAAGGTAATTTCACCATTTAAAATTATTTTAAATTCAATAACAAGCCCACTCTCTTTTATTAAGAGACACAGTCCTAAAATACACAGTCCAGGGCCAAGAAGTATCATCAGAAAAAAAATTATAAACATTATCAAATTCCTAAGGCAAAAAATAGGAACAAAATTAATATATCTTACTAACACTTAAATGAGTATAACTCATTTTTAGTTCTCATGAATTCTTTTTAAATGGAATTTTTAAATTCAATAAGCATCCACATTATGAAAAGCTCATTTACAGGCATATAAAAATTTATAGGATTTACAAAAGGTAATTTTTACTAAAAATCTAATTCAAATCAGTATATTTTGACAAATATAAATTCACAACCAATGCCTATATCTGACAAGAAAAATTTTATGACAGCTCTAAAATGTATTTTTTAGAACATATTAGCAATCTTTTAAGATATGGAGTGAAGCAGGAGAAGTAGCTTGAAAACAGAGGAATATAAAAAGCGTATCGCTATACCTTCACAATCTTTTTTTTATAAGTGGTTAAAGAACTATGCAACAACTCCAAAATCCTTTTTATATGCACACCTGGGAAGAATACTAAATCCGAAACTTTACTCAAAGTTACACTGATGTGGTTTAGACCAGATGTTTAAATGTTACAGTATGTACATTTTCTTCCTCTCTTCTAAGGCAGAAGTAAGAGGAATATTTGACTTCACTCCACAAGAGACCTATTTAATAGTCTGGCAGTTATGTAAGTAAAGGTAGCTTGGCTAAGTCAATGTTGACGACATACAGAACGACATGATCCTAATGAGTTGGAAAATATTGGCTCTCATGAGAATACACCAGATGCTACTGAGCTGAGAAGGCTACTGTATTATTGAATTTCACTTTTATGAGGCAAAATTTATTATTCTACCATTAGGGTATCCCACATGAAATCTTGCATAAAATACTTTTATAGTTACTTTCTGGAAAGTAGATTTTTATTTTAACAGTAAGACATCATTTACATGAGGGAGTCAAATGTCCATTTGATTACTTCTACATAGCTTTTAAATCTATAAGCTATTTCCCTGAAAATGCCACATTAATGGATCTGCAGTGTCAACAAAACAATGACTTGGATGTTAAAAAAAGGTAACAAATCCTTGTCTTCCAGAGCAAACAAAATTCACATGTTATTTTGAATTTTAATGTCTGGGCAAATGGCAACCATTAGAGTACATATGATTTGAATATGATCATAAACATGAAAAACAAAAAACTAATAATTCAATAATCCCATATCTAGCTGAATTTTAAATTACTGCTCTATCCTTAGAATTTCTTTATAACAATTAAATTTCTAATGTTTTCTATAGTTTCATTAAATAATATCTAATGGAATACTAAGTTTTAATTTCTTGATGTATTTATGTACTCATTTACCAAGAAGATACTTCATTACAGGAGAAATAATAATCACAAGTGTAAAGTCCTGGCTTCAAAAATTGACTGACTCAATGAATAGCTGTGGGATGATACTTTACAAAAAACTGAAAAGTTCTTAGCATAAATTTTCCCATCTGTAAAACAGGATGCATAACCTGCCAACAGCAGTATTACTGGTTAGAAGCCAATAAAGTTAATGCAAGAGAACTATCAACATAAAAAGGTGAATGAATTCAAGACTATTCAAATTTCATGGCATCCAGTCCTGAAATGCTTAGCAGACAGCTGCAAAGTTTGTGAAAAGTAGATGAAAGGGTATAGTTTCAGATTTCTATCACCAATTGCATTGTCATTTTCATTTATAAATGTACTGATGTACTTACCCTTTGGCATCTCTAGGAGTGAGAATGTATGTCTGTAAACCTAGTAAGACCTCCTATGAACAGATACATGAGGCACCAATGTAGACCTTCTTGATGAAGTCCAAATACCTATACTTAACCAATGTCTTAGATTTTTGTTGTTGTCTCACCAACACCACTTATTATCCAAATTAACTTTTTTGTCTTAATAAATTTACTTCTGCCCTATAGTACTCTAAGTTAAAACAGGATCATTTAGATTGAGTGCAATAAGAGTCATCTCAGTTTCTTTGACCCTTAAACCACTTCTATAGGTAATTACACCTCAACATGGATGAATCCCAGCAAGAATATAAGTCTAGAAGACCGACAAAACAACTTAAAAAACAATGCCATATCTGTCATACACAAGAACTATAGGCAACTATGAGGATGTATATTTTTTTAATGTATTTGGTTGTTATAGGGTCTCACCATGCAGTTCACACTCATAGTGATCCTCCTGTATTTCAGCTTCCCCAGAGCTGGGATTACAGGTTTATGCCACTACATCTGGACTCTATGGGTGGCTCAGCCAGCCCTAGGGGTGGGGCTGGTGCAGCATGTGATGCTGGGGATAAAACTGCAGTCCCTGTGCCCACCTAAGCAGATGCTTTAGTCTGCTGAACTATCTCACTGGCCCAAAGATACCATTTTGAATTAATTGAAACTCAGTGAAACAAATTAACCTTCATTTATTCACTTCATTAGTTAAGAGGATCTTCAATTTTCAATGAGTGATCTCAATTTCAAGACTTGAAATTGAAAATATCCATACAACCTGACACACACAGTAAGGTATTGACAGCTGTTACAATCCACTCTGTGTCTTCCACAAGAGGGTAGAGTTTTATTTTTGTTTATTTTGTTTTTCCCCTTTCCTCTAAGTTAGACCCAAGTTTGCTCTGCATAACCAGTTTATCCCTTCACCCTTTGCTATTCAAATAAACTTCTGGCACCAATTTTGTCTTGTCTTATTCAATTTCTTGTTGAACACAAGAAAGACAAGGAAGGAAGCATCAAGATGGCAGAGTAGAAAACAATAGACAAAAACCCTATCTGAGAGTTACTGTCTGGACAATGCAATATAGCAATGTGAGGATGACAAGAAGAGGAAAGTATGTCGCTTGGACCCAGAAAGGGTCTAAAGCATGACTAGAAGCCCACAGAGAGAGACTAACTTCAAAAAAAAGAGGTAGCAGAGGAATCTTCATTCTTAAGTGAGATTCACTGCAGAACAGACACACTGTTACTTCTGGTGACTGCAGAGGCCTCCACAGAGAGATGGACCAGTAAAAAGCAGCAGCAGATATGAAGGACTGAAGTAGCTGGCACTAATTGCTGAGAGTTCAGTAGTTCTGTACAAAGGAGAAACTGGCCAAGAGTCATCTTGGAAAAAGGCCAACTGAGCTCAGAATTGAGAGTGGCTGCTAGTTCCATCTAGTAGCTCCCAACTAAGCTCAGTACCAAGGAAGGTGCACTGATAGCTGCAGGCTGAATGAATCTAGTCTCAGCTAGAAGGTGCAGGCTCACCAAGACTATTCAGCACTCTACCAAAAAGCTACTACTAGCTTATTTGGATAGACTGGCACTGATCAGGGCTCTGTTGCCACATGTTGTCTAATAGTGAAAGAAAAGACAAACTTGGAAGTTGACTTTTTCTTTTTCTTTATTTTTCCCTTCTTATTGGATTTGGTTCTTTGTAGTGCTAGTTTTGTTTTTATTTTCTGATTTTCTTTTTCTTTGTTTGAGCTTATGATATGGTTTCCAGCCTCTTAGTGGTTATGGTTCTGTTCTTTTCTTCACTTCATTTCTTTCTCTCTTGCCCTCAGTCTGCTGCACAAAATTTCTCAAAGTTCCTCCTTTGTCTTACAACTAATCTCTTCCTTTCTTCCACTTCTCTATTATGTCCTTAAGCCATTTTAAGTTTTAAGCTTTGATAACAAAATTCAAATATTATGAATCTGTGTATTGCAGATAATTTTCTGATTTATATTTTATTATATAACTACAAATCTAGTTCACATGGTAAAATATGGCAAATTAATGGTTAGCTCAATTTGTCATTTTCTAGGCTGTGTTTGATGCTATTATCATTATTGATGGCAACATTATAGCCAAAAGTAATATAACTGTTTTGAACATCTGCTCTTCTTTGTATTCCATGACTGAGATTGAACAGAAGAAGTCATTTCCTATGGATTATTGTCTTAGTTACTCTTCTCTTGTTACTGGGACAAATACCAAACACCCAAAATGAAGGCCACAGTTACTGAAAGTTTCAGTCCATATTCAGTTGGCTCCAAAGCAGATGGGCACAAAGGCAGAGAGCAGCAGTTCATGGCAGCTGAACAGCAACAACAACAAAGAGCAATGGCTACAGAAAGTCTATCCCTGTCTCTTCTCTGCCCCAGGATGGAGGAAGTACTCACACCCATAATCCCAGCAGTACTAAATCCCATAATCCAAGCTTTGGATCACACATAATCCCAGTGGATCATGAGTTAATCATAAACTCTAGAAGTCCCCACCTATGACTACATGAGGCTTTGGGGGGACAACTACACACTAACCATAACAGTTATAAATGCTAGCAATAAAGCAATCAACCATAGGCAATTTACAAGCATCACTTCAGGAATTAAACCAAGAATATGAGAAGACACCTTAAACAAAATAGAACCCAACACATCCAGTTTACCAAAGGCAAACAGAGGGCAAAATGATGTGAAACAATCTGAAAGCACCTACCTAGCTTCTCTGAAGGGGCAACAACAAAGAAATTGAATGAGGCTCTAGGAAAAAAAATCAAATCAGCAAATACCTAATATAAGAGCAGAGATGGTATTTACAATGAAAACCATACTTAGTAACTTTAGATCAGACACAGACAAAAATAATATAAACGAATAAAAATATTATGGAAGCCAAAAATGCTTAGCATAGGAAACAAATGGAATCCATAAGGAAGATTCACACTGCTATCCACATGAATAAAAATTCAACTGAAAATACCTACAGCAGATTAAAGAATCTGAGAACAGGATTTCAGATATATAAGACAAGCTTGTGGTTAGCAGTGATGAAAAGAAAAATGTCTTAAAAATAGCAAAGCACCATGAGCAATCAATGCTTCTAGGTGTGGCAAACAAAAGTAACTTAGGATTGACTGGAGTCAAAAAAAAAACAAAGAGACTGCACAAATGATATAAAAAAGGAGAGGTCTCAAGACCATCAAGTGATGGCATGTGCCTGTAATCCCATCACTTAGGAGGATGAAATCAAAAGGCTCACTACAAGTCCAATCTTCATAGTGAGACCCTCTAAACCCTATACTAAATACATATAAATAAATAAAATTGAAAAAAGGTCTCAAATCTATGTGATAGAGGAAAACAATCTGATACAGTTATAAGAGACATACAGAATTCCAATGAGCCTCAATCAAAAAAAAAAAAAATCTATAGCTAGGTATATCATAGTCAAGTTTCCAGAAACTCAACACAAGAAAAGAATCTTAAAAGTTGTTAAAGATATGGATTTGATTACGAAAACTAATAATGTATTCTCTTAAATGATAAGGAAAAAATGCTGTTAAAGAAAGAAATTACCTATGAAGAAAAGTCCATCATAATCACAGTTGACATCACAGCACAAATGTTCCTGTCAAGAAGAGGTTGAAGTATTGCAAGCTCTAAAGGAAAACACATGTCAACCCAGACTGACACACCCACAAAACTATCTTTCTAAACTGAGAGAAATAAGATACTTCCATGGCAAAGAATATCTGAGATTTATGTCCACCAAACCTACACTCCAAAAAGTTTTTAATGACATTCTAGAAAGAGATAATAAGGACTCTAGCTCCATGAACCCCAATAGACAGAACCAAACTGACAAGGCAAATAACTAAACAGAGGAAGCAAAAACAGGAGGAGCCAACAACAGGAAAATAAAATGACAACAGTAAGTCAATACATATCAGTTGTAACCATCAGTGTTAACGGTCTCAATTCACCAATGAAAAGACACAGGCTGGAAAAATGGGTCATGGAACAACATGTTGCATAAAAAAAATATTTAATTCAAGAACAAATTCATAGAATGAAAGTCAAAGGAGGGAAAACAGTAGTCCATATGATACAAAACCATGAAAAAGTAGGATTAGCTATTCTATTTACAGATAAAATTAATTTCAAGCAAGACTGATTAAGAAAAAGGTCACATGAAGGTTCATTTAAAGGGAATAATCCAAGAAGTGATAACAATCATTAAAATGTATGCAACAAATTCTCTGGACTCAACTACATAAAACAAAGAATAATGTGTTTGAAAAATCAAATAAGCACTAATACAATTTTATTGAGGGATCTCAATAGCCCACTGTCACAAAAACAAAGATACCAGACAAAGACTAAACAATGAAGGATTAGAACTAAACCAAACTTTGGAACAAACAGACTTAGTAGATTTCTACAAAGTGTTTCACCCCACAACTTCAGAATACACATTCTTTTATTTATTTATTTATTTTTTGGCAGAACTGGGGATTGAACTTAGGCCCTTGCACTTGCCAGGGAAGTACTTATTCCACTGAGCCATCTCCCCGGCTCCCCTAGAATACACATTCTTTCAGGAGTACATAACACATTCTCCAAAATACAATACACGCTAGCTCATAGAATAAGCTTACATAAATGTAAAGGAATTCAAATTACCCCATGCATATTATCAAACAATAATGCAATGAAATTGGCAAACAGCAGAAGAAACTACAAGAACTTCATCAACACAAGGAAATTAAATAGCACCTCCTGAACAACCAATGGTTCACAGATAAAACTAAAGAAGAAGGAGCAGGGAAGATAGATCAATAGAATGAGCACTTGCCTGGCAAGTGGTTCACAAGAAAAAAACTACAGAAAAAATTACACAGCTGCTGCAAATAAATGGTAAAGTCAATACAACATACCAGAACTTATGGGACACATGAAAGCAGTCCTAAGTGGGAAACTTATAACACTGAATTGACCTATCAGGAAAATAGAGCAAGCACAAATAAACAACTTAGTTGAAAACTACATTACCCTTAAAGGGAGATTTAAGCAGATACCAAAAAATAGAAAGATATCCTTTGCTCTTAGGTAGGAAAATTAATGCAGTGAAAATTACCATACTTAAAAATTGTTACAGATTTAATGCAATTCTAATCACAATTCCAGTGACACATCTCACAGTACTAGAGAAAACAATCCTAAAATTCATTTGGAACTAGATGAGACCTAGAATAGCAAAGACAATTCTGGGAAAAATATGCAAGGCAGGGGCATACAAATCCCAGACTTGACATTATACTATAAAGCTGCTGTGATATAAATTATATGGTACTCACCAAAACAAAAAAAAAGACTCAAAGATCAATGGAACAATTATAAGACGCAATAACAACTCCAGACATACTCAGTCACTTTATTTTGACTGAAGTGCCGAATACTTCTACTGGAAGAAAGACATCCTTTCTAATAAATACTTCTGGAATGTTGGGTAGATAGCTCAGTGGTCTAAGCACCTGCTGGCAAGCACAAGGACTCTGGTTCAATCACTGGTACCACAGGCAATTGAATCCCAGGTGCACAGTTCCTGCCCTGAAACCTGGCATTGTGGTACACATACAAACTGACAGTGCCATACAAACTGACAAAGAAAAGGAGCAAAATGCAATTCCAGTTAATACCAGTGCTGGAAAGGCTGCGATAGGAGGACTACTATGAGTTCGCACTGGGTAGTAAGACCAAATAAATAAAAGATTAAAATAAAACTTTAAAGTAAAATAAATGCCGCTGGAAAAACAGGCTCTGCACATGCTAAGGATAAAATTAGACCTATAGCTTTGACCATGCTCTAAATTTAAAATGGATGAAACATCTAAATATTAAAACAGAAACATTAAATCTACTAGGAAGACAGAATAGGTAAATAAAACTCTTGTAGTCAACATGTCTGAACTACAGTCAAAACAGATCAAAGGGGCCGGGGAGATGGCTCAATGGAATAAGTGCTCCCTGGCAAGCACAAGGGTCCGAGTTCAATCCCCGGTTCCGCAAAAAA